>JANHGB010051254.1:937-17407 GCA_026283785.1 Coracopsis vasa
TCTCTGACTATAATTTGCCTCACACAGGGCTTAAATGGGAGAGAGCACCATGTTTCCCGAAAAAATGATGCTTTGTACCTGTAATGGTTTTGTCTGGGATAGATTCAATTTCCTGCATAGTAGCTAGTATGGGGCTACTTTTTGGGTTTGTGCTGGAGGCAAATCTAAACCCCTGGTAACACAGGGATGTTTTCATTCTATTGCTGAGCAGCACTTACACAGAGCCAAGACCTTTTCTGCTCCTCACACCATCCCACCAGTGAGTAGGCTGAGGATGCACAAGGAACTAGGAGAGGACACAGCCAGTGCTGCTGGTCCCAACTGACTCAAGGGATATCCCACACGATATGATGTCATGCTCAGCGTATAAATCTGCAGGAAGAGGAAGGAAAGAGAAGGGGTGGGATGTTCAGAGTGATGTCATTTTGTCTTCCCAAGTAACCATTACATGTGATGGAGCCCTGTTTTCCTGGAGATGGCTGAATACCTGCTTGTGATGGAGAGTGAATGAATTCCTTGGTTCGTTCTGCTTGTGTGCACAGCTTTTGCTTTACCTGTTAAACTGCCTTTATTCTCAACCCATGTGTTTTCTCACTTTTACCCTTCAAATTCTATCCCCAGCCCCACCAGGGAGCGAGTGAGCAGCTCTGTGGGGCTTAGTTGATGGCTGGGGTTAAACCACAGCAGGACATATGTAGCCATCTGACTTTACGTAGCCAAGGAAATTTTCATGTAGCTGTAAGAGGTTCCTGTTAAATTGCTCCTTAGTGCTGAAAAATGGTGTGGATAATTTGTCAGGGATTTAGGAAAAATCCCAGAACTCCTCAGTTTCAGTTTATGTGAGGTTTAGAAAGACTGGATTTGGCTTTTATCAGCTGCAGATATTTATATGATAGACATTTATGGTAAGGGGGCATGGACCTTATCCTAAGGGTGTCTATAGATGATCGTAACCAAGTTCACTGTGTTAAAGTTTCACTTGTGGCTTGTGACCTTATCATGGAGGGGTTGAGTAGGATGCAGAATCACTGTGCTCTTCAGTTTTTTGTTTTGGGCTGATGGATGTGATTGGACCTGTTCTAACATGATGGGGCTCCATGTTCTTCCTTGGG
Organism: Coracopsis vasa; assembly: GCA_026283785.1. Classification (NCBI taxonomy): domain Eukaryota; kingdom Metazoa; phylum Chordata; class Aves; order Psittaciformes; family Psittacidae; genus Coracopsis; species Coracopsis vasa. The sequence continues at coordinate 2,050 of JANHGB010051254.1, forward strand.
CAACGGTTGCACATGCTAAAATAACTGCTGCCAGCAACACTGAGCTGGTTTTATTCATTCTCCACTTTGTAGGAGGTCAGGAGCTTCAGATTGGAATATCCCAGTTTGCCAGCTACCGAGCTTCAGATATCAAGGTCCAAATTGGGGACTCATGGCCACAGATCGAGGCACAGACAGACCATAGCGTTAATGTGACGCTTCCAGCCCTGGCTGCAGGATGGTACAATGTTTCCGTTACCATCAATGGTGTTGCTGTCGCTTCAAACGGGTATGTGAACATGTGTACTTTAAGATATACATTTCATTCTCCCTTCTATTTGGTATTTTAGGGTTAATCTGAAAAAGAAGGTAAGAGTTTTCACAAGTTCTGTACCTAACAGTGAAATCTGCAGTGTGGTATAAAATTATGAATAATTATCAAGGTATTTATTGATCTGTGGACCCCAAGTCAGCAAACTGCTAATGCGAGTCAACTAACTCCCCTTGGATCAGTAGGAGGCAGGAGAGAAACATTTTAGAAAAAACAGTTGATTTGATGAAAAATGCATATTCAGACAATCAAAGGTATTCACAGATTCAGGTCAAATGCAGATAAATTCTGCTGTAGGAAAACAGCAGAAGAAAAGAAACACTTCCTGAGAAAAACAAAAGCTAGTTTGAGAAACAAGAAAATGCTTTGTTTGGAGAATTTTTAAATGAAGCTATTTCTACCTTTTAAGGTGACACATCAAGCCTAGATAAATGTATAAATGAATTAAAATGTGGGGGAAAACTGACCTGAAAGTGGGATGCAACAATACATTCACAAGCAACACAGTTTTGCTTCTCAGCCATGCAGCGCTCATCCATGGTCATTGCCAGGAATGATCCTGAAGCAATGGTAGTGGGGAGAAGGGAGCTGATTTTATTGCTCACAAGTCACCCTAAGCTGCTTGTTCCATTAATGAACTTTGGAAGGAGAAAACCTATGGTCAGTGGAATGACACACAGGGATTCCATCTGATACTGATAACTGATCTGTTACCATTACTTTGTCTCCAGGGACAGAGAGTGGAGGGAGATGAGTCATATTAGCAGACAACTCTGATCTCTGGTGGGATGGATTGCAGGCTTGGGAAGGTCTGCTTCTCTAATTTGTCCTTTTTGAAAGAAGGGGGGTGATGAGGAATAATAGATGTAGGTGGGAGGGAAGTGGAGCTACACCTTTATCTGAGTGCGCTTCAGGTATGGTGGGAGAATGTAAGGAGGGAAGGCAGCTGGGATTTCTTCCATGCGTCTTCTTTCTGTAGGCATAGCTACAGTGGGGTCTGTTTGGCAAAAAACTCTCTCATTCTTTCCTCCTTTGATGAGCAATTCAGATGCACCTCATGGACTAAATTTGACCAACAGGTTGCCACTTGATAAGAAGGTGTTTGCAGTACATGTGGCTCAAATCACATGCACAGATTTGTTTTGTGGTGTGGTCTTGTCACTGTGGCATTGAGCAAAGAGGATGTGCCAGGTGGGTATCTGGCCTTCCAACCTAGAAGGAGTTATGAGAGAGAAGAGTACTGCAGCAGGAGAAAAACATATATACAAAACCCCTTAAAGCTCCAAACCCGTTTTCTATGTTGCTTGTGTTTTTCAGGGTTGAGCCATTAATCCAGTACCTGTCAGAGATCTTCAGCATAGAGCCGTGTTGTGGCTCCTTTCTGGGTAAACAGCGTCGGTACATCTGCAGCCACTTATGGAGGTTAAAGGGATCAAGGGCACAGTTTTCCTGCAGGAATGAAAAGGGCATCCCATTTCACATCAGCTTAAATGAGGGTGTTTTAAATCTGTGACCCTTTATTATGCAGACATCAACTGGCAGACAGCAGCAGTCTGGAAATGTGGGATTGTACTGAGCATCCCTCAGTCTGGTTGGCTGGCTCAGGGCTCCCTGTGCTTTCAATTTCATTTCTTCAAGTGTTTGCTCATGTACCCTTGCATGCTCCCATTGGGAAAACAAAGTGTGCCCACACCTGACTCATATGTGCTGTTTCTTTCAGTCATTACACCTACATCTTTCAAGGCTTTCTATCTGAAAGTTAGGTGGCAAGCAGGGTACAAGTGTGGTTTGAAACAAACAATAATTTCAAGTGATCCTAAAGGAGATACTACTTTTTGTTAAGTTGAAAACAAAAAAAGGTCATTTTTCAATGTTAACCTTAATAAAAAATGAAGTATTTATTAGTCCTATTCCAAGCTTTTAAACACTGGAAATAAATTGTTTTTCAGAGCCAGATATTACTGAATGAAAAAGTTTAAATCTGAAAAATCATATTTGGTGTAGTTAATTTATTTTGTCATTTTGCTAGGGGTGGGGGAGAGTTGAATCCCCTCAAAATGTAGTGATTTTTACATGAGCCCTTAGAAATGCTTTTATAGGAGACAGAAAAATTCTTGTGATGCAACCTCAGGTCCTCCACAGATTGTTCTCCTAGGCTCACAATATACTTAAAGATACAAAAACTCAGGGGCTTTGTGTTACACGATTGCTTCAATACTTTGTGAAGTGCTCAAACCTTGAAAGATGAGAGTGAGGATAGAGCTTGGAAAGCAAAACCTATCAGTTTTGAAGATTAAACTATAGCAAAGAAAGGCCAAAAAAATAAATTATTGCACCCTTGTTTTCATATTTAAGGGTAAATTGAAGTTTAAACAAGAATTGATTAAAACTTTAGCTGTAGTTTTATGAATGGCTTAAGTTGACAGAGAATCTCGTCACTGGAAAAATCACCAGTCCTCCACTCTCCATTATCTCTGGTCTTTTGTTGTCTATAACACTTGTGTGGGCAACCGGATCAAGGATTGGAGCTCCCTCAAAAGGAACCCCATTAAAAACCAACTTATTTTTCAGGCAGATCATGGGAAAAGGAAGGGCATGTGTTTAACGGATAAAGAGGTTGAAGCAAGACAGGGCCCTGGGAGTACTAGTACTGCAGACTAAAGGAAAATGGAGAGAGGCTTCAGCTGGGCTCTGGGATTGGAAGTGTGGGATTAGGCTGGGAATGCTGGAGGGTTTACATTTTTATTATTGTTACCTAAAATCCAGGCTGCTACTTCTTCGCTGCCGCCCTTATTCTCAGCACCCTGGGAGGCAATGCAGATATCTCTGTATTGCAGCTATATAAATTCAGACATTGGGTTTCCTGCTTATTCCAGATAATTAGCACCTACTCTCAGTGGCAAGAGTGGTAGCAGAGACTCCCAAGGCTCCTTCTCCTGCCAGTATGGAGAGGGATTACAATATGTTGTAAAACAACTGTGCTGGATCAGACCAAACATAGCCTGTCTCCCAAGAGTGACCCAAATACCGGATGACTTAGGAAGAGTATATGTGGAGCAGTGTATGATAATATTTCTCTACAATTCTTCCAGCTTCCAACACTAGACACAAGAATAGCCTCATTTGGAGGCCATACCTTTGTGTCTAACTCTGCCTGAATTGCTTTTCCTTATGAATTATCCTATCAATTTGCACTACCCTTTTGCTGTCACCTTCTGTGGCCTTAAATAGACACCCAGGTAATAAAAACACACAGATAACCACAGGGGAAAGCAGACAACCTGTGTTCCTCCATCTCATGCATTGGGAGCCCTGGTCAGAGTCGCCTTTGACAGTGGAGGGGGAACCGCTTTTCTCTTCCTTTTCCTGTTCTACCCATCTTAAATGGTGCAGACTGGGAGCGTATAAGTAAGGGAGGGTTTGAAGCTGGATGTATTCATCAATGCATCAACTTTTCTGGTCAGTGACCTCCTCAAGGGCAAGTGACCGTCAGTGCATGGCAAATCTGGCACTCTGCCTGAGCATCCAGGCAGAACTGAAGATTGAAGGAAGGTCTGTGGGTTTGACTTTTTGTTTGAAAGTAGTCATACCATATCCTGCTTCTGTGTATGCAGCAGGACCAAACCACATCTGGCATCTGCCCAGCTGCCTGTGTAGACCATACCATTCCCTGAAGAGTTCAGTCTCTGTGTACTCTTATAGGTCTTCTCACAGCAGCTTCCTCCAGTTTTGTGGTGGCTTTCTAATGTCATTTACTGCCATGAAGGTCCCTGGCTATCTGATACCTTAGCCTTCTGTCCACACAGGATTATCCTGATACAATTGCTATTATCTGTAGCTGTCTTGTTTCAAAAAAAAAGAACTTAATTTCTTCTTCCATTCAGCTTGTCTATGACTGCTGTGCTTATCAGCTTTATCATGGTTTGTGATTGTTCACATTAGTTAATTCCTTTCCTGCATATAAAGTACTTCCTTATTTTGTTTTATTCCTAGGTGGAACGCTGCTCACAATCTCTGGGGTGGGTTTTAGCCAAAATCCTGCCCTGGTTTCTGTTTCAATGAACAGGAAAACCTGTAAGGTTACTCACTTGACAGAAGATGCAGTTTGGTGCCTGACCCCTCCAGCTGCCAATTTATCTAATGAAGATTCACAAGAAATCTCTGTCAGAGTAAACGTAGTCATCAGCAGTAGGTCAATTCAACATGTTCTCTTTGCAAAAAGGACCACCACCTTTAATTACCAAAGAGCTTTGACTCCTCTGATTACCGTTGTTAAAATGGAAACCACAGAAAGCAGTCTGCTGTTGAGCATCCAAGGGATAAACGTCACTGGATCTGTTGCTAAGCTTGGACATAATGAATGTGAACTTGAATTTCAACATGGCAATGAGTCTGCAATGTTTTATCAGTGCTCTTTGCCACTGAACAGCCTAGAACCTGGGATTTTCCCTGTCCAGGTTCTGCAGAGGCAGCTGGGATATGCTCGTGTAACGGCAAGGCTGCAGACCGTTAAAATAACTCCACGGATAACCTCCATATTCCCATCACAAGGATCAATCTGTGGTGGGATATTACTCACTGTATCTGGTATTGCTTTAAAATCCAGGAGGAATTTGGTGCAGGTCAGCCTACAGAGCAATTATTCCTGTGAGGTCCAGAACTCTGGCGATAATACCATTAGTTGTATTGTCCTTCCAGGGGCCCATCCTTTCCATTATCAGTGGCTGTCTGGGGCATCCTGGGCTCTTAATGTCACTGCAATTGTCAATGGCATCAGCAGTGTTTGCATTGGAGACTGCACACTCCACCTTCATGAGCAGTGGACCCCTCTTGTAGATTCAGTGACCTGGGAAACCAGTGGGATGTTCACATATGTGGCTATCAAAGGACAGAGGCTGGCATGGCCAAATGATAGGCCCATGGTACACGTGAATAACCAGGCTGTCTGCGAGGTAACTTTCTGGAATGAGACCAGCATCAAGTGCCAGATGGACTGCATTTCCCCAGGGGAGCACAACGTTTCTGTATTCAACAGGAAAAGCGGGCAAGCTTGCTTCAGAAAGGCAGCCGCTGTTCTTACCCTCCTGCCTCAAGTGCACCAGTTTTACCCACGAAATTTCAGTACCAATGGTGGAGGCCTGCTCACCTTAGCAGGCTTGGCACTGAAAGGAAAGAGAATGACTTCTGTTCTCATTGATCATCGCCCTTGTCTCATTCTCAGTGTCACCTGTGCAGCTATCCAGTGTACAGTGCCCCCAGGTAATGGGAATACGTCTTTGACTCTAAAAGTAGATGGTATCACCTATTACCTTGGAAGAATAAGTTACAATGAGGATTTTACTCCAGTTTTTCTTTCACTTGCTGCAACTGGTCTTCTTTTAACGATACGAGTATCACGGGTCACGGAGATGGACACCATCTATGTATTTGTTGGAGACTTTTCTTGTAGCGGTGTCAACATCACTAGCTCTACTTTGCAGTGCTCAGCTCCTCTGCTCCCTGCTGGCCATTACAGTGTGCTGGGCCTGGATGTCCCCAGGGGTTGGGCTTCCTCCAACCTGACATTCACTTCTGAGCTGATGGTGACTGCTGTGCATCACAACTGGGGTAAGTCATGAAGGCTTGTTGCAGCTTCTCTGTGGGGTGCAGTGTGAGGGACTGCAGCGAGTGGGTTTTTTTGCATGAACACAAAAATGATGAATTAAAAAGTATACCCTTGTTGACAGCTGGCTCTCAGGCCATGTCTTAATTCCCATTTTCTGTTCTTTTCAAAGGTGGTTTGAACGGAGGAGCAATTTACCTGCGTGGAATTGGGTTTTCCCCAGGGAACACTTTGGTCACAGTCTGTGGCACCAGCTGTGAATTGTTGGGCAACACAACAATGACTGACCTGGACTGCCTTGTCCCACGCCTACAAGGTCAGCTAAGACACAAAACCTGGCATTTTGTTAAAAATGTTGCCTAAAACTCTATTTTGACCTGAAGGGGTGTGCGTGTGTGTGTGTCTGTCCCAGTATATCTCATCCAATTGGAATAAAAAACAGCAGCAGCCCTGGAGAAAGGGGAACAACCAACGTAACATTGACTTCAGGTTTTTGAGCTCAGTCCAAAGGCAACTGCTGTCAGGCGGAGGTTTTGTGTCAATAGCCATGGCTCTGGACTAGATCCACCATGTGCCTGTGGCCACACATGCTTTGTGGTTGTGGATGAGATGTGCACAATGTCAGCAGGTTCTTGTAGGAGCTATTTCTCAGGAAAACAGTCTCACATAAAATGTGAATGAGTGCTGTAGGCTTGTGTACAAGAACCTCTTGGCCATCATGACCGTCTTAGTGAGCTGAGCTCCCTTAAAGGCCTTTTATTCTGTGGCCCCATACATTTTGTGTTTTGGTTGCACGGTGAGACAGATCTGGGAGGTAATGAGGTGGGAGGAAAATGATGAATGACTATGAAGGTGAAAAAATTGTGTACTATGGCCAACTTCATACCTTTGGGCAGCTGGAATGAGGATTTGAATTCTTTGAGTGAGAAGATGGGATCATCCGTCCCCAGAGTAGATGCATTCTCCTTAAACGGAGAAAGGCAGCAGGGAATGTTGTAATGATCTCCAGCTTTCCCAAAGAGAGATAACCCTGCCTTGATTTTGGAGGAAACTCTGAAATGGGAATTTCCTGGAACAAGTTGTATTTCGTCCCTCTCCTACTGGCAGTACAGAATTAGACTCCTAAGATCTGCAAAAAGCAGGATTTGAGACTTTTAAATCTCACCCTGAGACATATGCCCTTCTCCAAACCCTAAGCACCAAAGTACCTACCTTAGTGCTGCAGCATAATACTTTAACACTTTCTAGCTCTGATGATAGGAGAACATCCTGATATCTACAGAAATATTTGCTGTTCTTTGGCCACCCAGGGTTCCATCATTCAGGTCACCAAACTTCCATGGCCTCTTATTCTTTGTGGACCTGGAAGAAAGGTAACGGTGAGGGTAGGTTGCCAGCATTTTGCTCAAAGGTGTGTGGAATCTCCATGCTCCAAATAGAAGTTGACTAGATAGTTAATGAGAAAGCAGACCAATGTGAACTTTTGAGCAAGGGTTGGGACAAGAAGCATCCCGGGGTCCTTTTCAGTCTCAGTTATACCAAAACTCTGAATTTGCTCTTGTCATTTTTAATGGTTCCTTTTCTCATCCATAAGGAATACTGAGAAAAATGAAGGGGGTTTTTAAATCCAACCACAAGCACTCAAAAGGAGGCATGAAGAGGTTGTAAAGGCTCATTTTTCCTTGTTTTAAACAAGATCGAGGCACAGTCTATAAAATTATGTTATTTTTTCAAACAAGAAAACACACATGGTGAGTGCACAAAAAGACGAAGTCTGGTTATTGTAGGAAGAATAGCAGAATAAAATGTAATCAAATTGATCGAAACTGTGAAACATTAATAACTGTGTTCAAAATTCACTGCGTGGTAGGCAGTGGAGGGAGCCTGGGGAAAACCATTTCAGAGGCAGGACCACAATGCTTACCACTGACACTAGGTGTCAGCAAGTGAATGCTGATTGCTGCCTGCTTGCTGGCTATGTTTCGGGAGAGGCGATGCAAAGGGTCATCAACCAAAGCTACACAGGCGCTGTGGCTTTGAGGCCAGTCACAAGACAACCTGTCTCTCCCATGCTGCGGTTTTTGCAGTGTGCAGCCTTGAAAATCTCAACAGTCGAGTTGCAAAAATGTATTTTTGTCAATGAAATTTGTACAAAAAAAGTTGTTAATTTTTTTCTTTTTTTTTTTTTTTTGTTGATATTAAATTCCTTTGTAGGCAGCTTAAATCATGAGTGCTTGCCAGACAATTTGTACTCCCTAGGACAGTTGTATTCAGCCTGTGCACATCTACACGTGTCATCAGTGAATCTGTATATAGAGCGAGATGATTTCCAGGCAGCGTTCCTCCTAATATTGAAGGGACTACACTCCCCACCTTTCATGGTGTGAATGGACTGATTAAGTGCAGTTAGCCCAGTCTCACCTCATGACCTGCATGCTGTTGCTTACCTGGGGAAGTTTGCCACATGGCATTCACACATTCAGTGCTAAGACCTTCTTTTCACAGCCTCATCCGCATGGGAGAGGTGGTGAAGAGTCTGGGGATGCAGGACCATTAGCTGTGAAGGAGATGGGTGGAGGGATGGTGCCCCTTTGGTGCAGAGGCTGGTGTGCCCAGGTTAGATGCTTATCTGACATTTCCCACTGCTGCTCATGGACGAGGTGATGAGAAGTGAAAAGTTTAAGCTGTGTTTCTTCAGTTACAGTACACTGGTGAAGCAGAAACACCTTCCCTCCAGCAGTGCGTGATGCCAGGTGGCAGCTTACTGCCCTGGGGTTTCATTCCAGTGCTAGGTCATGTTGTGTCTGACCTGATTAAAATGTTCCTGTGGGAATCCCCAGACTGTCTATCTAGCTTACTTGTGATCAAATCAGTAGGGCAAGACTCTGCAGGTGGGAAATGTGACTTTTTTTCCCTTTTAAAAGGCAGTTTTCGAAGACCCAAGGAACTGTTGGTCTCAGTAGGATTCATCCGTAAACCTGCCCCACAAGGTCTTCCCTAGGAATTGGTGTTGCAGCAAAGTTTTGATCATTAACAAGAGCTGGGCACACTGAGGACTGGAACATGCTCAATCTAGAGCAAAAGGAATAGGAATGCAAGCCTAGACTCTTTAATGAGCACTTGTCTTCTGAAAGATGTGGGAAGTAAACAGAAGTAAATTTGAGTCTCACCTTTAAAGCTGAAGAAAATTAATAAAATTAAGTGGAGTTAACAAACCCACACTCCTGGCAAGGAAAATAAAGCCAAACAAAAAAATACCTCAAACGCACCCACAAGTCTTGAAAGGTCTATTAAGGAAATACTGGAGTGGTCCTGAGAGCTCTCCTGTTCTCTTATTCTTGCTTTGTTACTCATGTCGCAGTGCTGCTGATGAATGCAAATACAGCTATTGGTTCTGCTCAGCTCAGGTTACATTTACAGAGCACGTGGTTAAAGTCTGGGGATTGAATTGTGCTCCTGTGAAAGATGTGGAGACTGGCAGGAAGCTTAAGGCAGGTGAGAAAATAACTGAGTATTCCTAATAGATAATATTAGGGTAGGTACCTGATATGAAATTTCACAGTAAGCCAGTATCTGACATTATCTGTTTGATATTGGGGTGAAAGTAAATAAGACACCTTTAAAAATGGGTGAACTGATAAGAAGATTGCTCAGGGAAAAAGCTGAGTCTGATTTGCTTAGTTGCACTGAAGTGCTTTGAACAACAGGTCTGGCTTTAGGGCCTTGGTGTAACAGCTCCTGGGATCTTCGTTAGTGAGTCCTAGACTGAACCTACTATTAGCCAGCTTACATTGGTAAAACTTGATGTTTAGGGAAGAGGATTTAGATTAAAGGCTAGAAATGAAATGAAGCTCAATGAAGTTTTAAAAGAAGTGATACATGGCTTGGTGGAGCTCTTTGCAGAGAGGAATGAATTTTGGTTGCAGCAGTGCAGATGTACCAAGGAGAAGCACTGGGCTAGGACCAAGCGGAACTATAGTCAGGTAAATAGGGTGATTTGTACAAGTAAATGAAGAAGAGATGAAGAGGATGTTGTAATTGAGACCTCAATAGAAGCCAGGGCCTGTGATGTTTGTTGTGGAGATCAAGCCAAAGGATCCAAATGGTCCCTTCTCTCTTTTAAATCCAGAAATAAAATGAAGAAAGAGAGAAAAAGAAAAAAAACCCTGTATTGATTACATGGCAGGCATGTTCTGACAGTGAGATCTATCAGGTGCTGGAATAGATGCAAAGTCATCTCTTAGGACTTCTGAAACCTGGCTGTGCAAAATGAATGTCTCCTAGGGAGCAATTCTTCTAAGGCAGAGGTTGGACTTGACGACCTTAACAGGTCTCCTTTTTTCTCTTTCCACTCACCTTTTCTTTTTTAACTTTTGTCTTCTCTGCTAAGCACATGTTGAATTTATGTTCTCTAGTCCATTTTGTGAGTGGTGGATGACCGGGGATGTGTGATTTGGCACCAGGACTCCTTGGGCAGTTGTTCAGTCAGTCTGCAGCTGCCCTTGGAACTCCTGTAGGTTTTAGCCTCATCACATGTCCAGCAGTTGTTATTAAACAGCAACCCAGAAAAAAGCCCTTCTGCTGAACAGCCAGGATCCTGGCTTAAAACAGACAAACCCTCAAAGACAGGGTTGGGGGCAGTCGGTCCCTAATCTATTGCCAACATGCAGAGAATTGGCTGCCGTTGTGTCTGATCTCAAAAGAGAAGCCGTAACAGGATGAATGCATTCATCTCAGTGGTGGGATTGTATTACACTTGATTAGCAGGTTTTATCTTTATAGGGAACATAAAACATAAAGAAGCTTTATTCTGGGGCTTGAACGCTAACCAATTAAGCAGGAAGAAGAATTGTGTCCCAGAATGGATAGAATATCCTTTTAGAACATATTGAATGTGTTGCAATCTTTAGTTGATATTTTTTGTTGCAGTTGTGGCAGAAGATAATGGCACTGATAATGCCAAGAGATACTTGCACTTAATGGTGAGAAGAAGTGTGATGAAAGGACAAGACTTCTCCTTACCTGAGAAAAATATTAAATCTGGGAACAGGGAATAGGAGGACCTCAGAGATCCCTAAGGAAGGGATGAGAACTGCATGTCTCCTCGAAGAGTGGTATCTCCATCAGATGGACAGGAGCTGTAGAGTGTGGAGATGAGACCCCTCCTTCCTTCCCCCTGAGAGAGCAAAAACAGTCGTAGGTTTGATTCTGAAAATCATCAACATGTGTATAAGCATATAGGTGTATAAATTAAGCTGGATTTTCTTGGATTTTACTTCTACCTATCTCTTTACAAACTTTTGTAACCATGCTCTTTAGCTTAGATTTTATATTTAGTACCTTTGTTTGCCTGGTCTGAGTTAAAAGTTATTTCAGCAGTTGGCAGGATATAAGGCTTCATGTTCCTACAGGCATGACAACATTAAAATGAGTGCACTGGACTACATCAGAAATGCCTGATTTTCATGTGACGCTCCAGAGGTATCCAAAGAGACAGGCTATTCTTCTGCTGATCTCTAAGAGCTGTGCTGGAAATAATTTCTTGTGACCTACATTAGCCAGGCAAGTTCTTTGACAGCAGCAAGGTATCAAGGAAAATATTCATGTCTTGAGATTCTGGGTTAATTTCTAATATTCATCTTAAAATAGGACTCAGCTGTTTCTCTAACCAGGAAAGCCATGACATGTTCATCTCAAGACCACAAATTAAACCAAAGCCTCTTTGGATTAGCTTATAACAACCTATTGTTTTTTCTTAAACTATGGAATGTGAATTTAATCTTCCTTTGACCACTCGCCTTCGAAGGGTGGTCAAACACTGGAACAGGCTTCCTAGAGAGGTGGTCAACACCCTAAGCCTGTCATTGTTAAACGCATTTGGCCAACGCCCTTAAAAGTATGGCTTAACTTTTGGTCAACCCTGAAGTGGTTGAACTAGGTGGTTGTGGTAGATCTCTTCCAACTGAAAATATTCTATTCCTTTCCATTTATGTGTTAGTATTGCTCTAGTTGGTTATTCATCTAAGGTAGCTTCTCATTCTTCATTATGACATCTGAGCTTACTGCAGCCTTTCATGTCACTAGTAGAATAGAAATGTAAAGCAGAAGGAGCTGTTATACCCTATTACAACTTCTATCTGCAGGAAAGTTGTGGGTTTATGGAGGAAAGAAAGGGCAGTGCCATTGCTGCTTGGATGTCCTTCATCTTTACTAGTTTTGAGAAGCTCTCGAAAAAAGCAAGCATGCATGCCCCTTTCTTTTGGAGAATCCTGTCATGATTTGGTTCTGCTGCAGGCTGTTACAAAAGCAAGTTATTTGTAGTATTTAGTCCTCTTAGATGATAAGCATTTCCAAAACACGGATATCTAGCACCATTTAAAATGCCCTTGGAATGGCAGCCTGGTCTCAAGGAAGAAGCAAGGCTTCTGTGGGAACAACAGAATACCTGAGGTGGCTGTAGGCATAATTTCTGGACAATAAAAGCAAAATATAGGCGTGGTGCCATCATTCCTTTAGGCTTCTCTCTCTGTTACTTTTGTCTTTCATGTTTATATGTCGCTCTTCGAGGCAGGGGTTGTGTTTGGCTGTGTTTGAATGGATCCTGAGCAAGAGAATTGTCACTGGGTTTGGGGAAGGAAAGGGATTAAGCATACTGCAAAATTTCTGAGGATGGGGTAACTTTTTTCTTATTTTAAATCCAGAGAAGAAAAATAGAGAAAAATTATGAACTTTCTCTCTGAAGTTCAGAGCAGATGAAATGATAGGTTTTAATATTTAAAAAACCACCTTAAAGTTATAAACTTTTCAGAAATACCCTATATGAAATAATAATTTTTAGCAAAAAAGTACTACATCTTTTAACAGAGGAAATACAGCATTTTCATATTTTTACCATTTCAAAAACCATTTTCTTAGTTCCATTCCTTAGGACATTCATTGACAATGACACTTTCCTAGCAAACAAGGTACGTTTTGAAAAATTAGAACCAAAAAAAAGCTAAAAAAAAAATCTTTTCTTGATAAATTCCTGTTGATTTGATTTATGATACTTGAGGGACACTGTTGGATGCTGCAGTACAAACTGCAATACTGTCCACAGAGCTTTCCAGGAGTTCAATACAACTATTTTATTAGTCCAGGATTAATGAAAATTCTCCATAAGTCTTTATATGTTCAAGGTTTTGAGAGAAGCAGTTTTGATCTCCAGCATCATTTAATGCTTAAGGGATTCCTGTTTTAAATTATTTAAACCAAACATTTCAACTGAGATGAACTTCAGTGACAGTTCATATATATATTATTTTTTTTGTCGTCTGGGTTTTGAATAAGAAAACCTAATTTCTCTTCACACCACTTGCTCCTTAAATACACCTTGAAGCAAAGCAGCTTCTTCCATTACACTTCCTACCACATCCATGGAGTCAAAGTTGAACTAACTCTCTAATCACACTCAGGTATAAAGCAAGGTGGGAGATCCCACTTCCCACAACTTCTCCAGAAGCCCTTCAAGATGTGGCAATATTTTCACAAAGCCTGTTTTTGTACTTCAATGTTGTCACGTCTGACTTGTAAAAGATGTGTGCCTTATGCCTGATCTGTAAACCATGATCTGTCTTCCCCAGAAGAAATATCCATGTTCATACTTTACCACTGATGTCATCTCCTCCTGGACAGAACAAACTGATCCCAAAGGCCATCCTGATGCTCAGTGCACAAGGGAGGCTATATGCTTGCTCAGGCAAAGGAAAAGGCTGAAGGAGTTGCATGGACATCTATTCATCCCCAGAAACGATGCACCAAAAGAAGGGTTGGAACATGCACATTAGGAATCTACAATGACAACTGTCACTGCTGAAATATGCTTAATATCAGTGGTGTGTAAGCTGCTTTGGGTTATTTTTTTTCTCTCTTGTCTTTGCAGCTTCTTTGGCCATTCTCTGTGGCCTGACGCATTCGTCTGTTGACTGCCGAGAAGACAGAGCCACCTTTGTTGAATGTGATGTCCAAGTCACAGTGGGTTCCTATCACCAGAGAGAATCTGTGTCTTACCTGTATGTCTGTGAGGACAGCCCACCTCAGTGGCACCAGAAGGATGTCAACCCACCCCAGAGACATTTTACTGGACTCTTTGTCAGGTTTGTGCTGTGTCTCTCCAACAGCTGAGTTGGCCCATCCATGAGATGCCCCAAGATGACATTCCACCTTTTGCAGAATTAGCCTCTGCCAAAGGATGGACTGAACAAACAGATTTCTGATCCTTAGGTTGATGCCAATAGAGCAATTTAGCCTTGAGACCACTAGAGAGCTCCGCTGGGTTGGGAAATTAATTCTTTGTGTCTATCAAAGCATGTCTAGTCCTCCCCCCTCCTTCCATTTCTTCTTTTTAAAGTGTTTGAGAGACATCAGAAAATCCATCTTGTAAACAGCCTGCTTTGTTCCTTCTTAGGATTTAATATTTATCTTCCGATCCAAAGCAACATCTGGTGGATGCCAATGGGGAAAAAGATTAGGCATTATAAAAAGCAGAAGTTTTTGTTGGCTAGTTTTTTTTTTTCCTCCTTTCCCACATCCCCCCTTCCTCTCTCCAAGCACTTTCATGAGCAAAAAGTCGCAGAGAAAATTCAGCAAGCTGTGTGATATATTTACTCAGCAAGGGTGCTCAGGCACTTATTCAAGGCCTAGGCTTTGCAAATCCAAGGCCAAGTTGCCCAGGAATATAAATTGGTACTGTTGCCTTTAATAGAGTGGTGAGGATATATACCTGCAAAGCATTTACTTCCAAGAGTAAGAGGGAGGTCTGAATTAAGGAATAAATAGAGGAGCAAAACTTTCCAAAGAATACTAAACAAACAGAAAATTAGAATATCTCCGTAATGCATTGCCCATGATTTGCTGTACACAGTAAAGCCATTCCTGGCTGGTGCATGATGCTGCATTCCAGGTATTTCAATTCAGTTGCAGAGATTTGGTCCTCATCCCTAGCTGGTCCTTATGTCACAGCTGGTGTTGTGAGTAACCAGAAGCAGTGCCGGATACTCTGTGTTGAGGGGAGAAAGCCAATTAACATATACTGAGCAAAGACAGCAAGACACAAGTAGCACAATTTTTTTAACTTGTTAAAAAAAAAAAAGAACCAAAGAAACCCCAAACTTTTGTTATTAAATATATATACATATATACAGAGTTGTATATATATACACATACATATATATATACACACACAGTTACAGCATCTACCTTTCAGCCTGTTCAGAAGCTTTTTTAGTTTGACCTGGGTTCCATAATGAATGAACATCTTAAGAATTATCAAATTAGAATAATGGAATGGAATAGAATAGTTAGGGTTGGAAAGGACCTTAAGATCATCTGGTTCCAACACCCCTGCTATGGCCGGGGACACCTCACACTAAACCATGTCACCCAAGGCTCTGTCCAACCTGGCCTTG
>JANHGB010051254.1:17507-48389 GCA_026283785.1 Coracopsis vasa
CTCCAGTCCCCTGATCATCCTCATGGCCCTCCTCTGGACTTGTTCCAACAGTTCCATGTCCTTTTTATGTTGAGGACGCCAGAACTGTACACAGTACTTCAAGTGAGGTCTCATGAGAGCAGAGTAGAGGGGCAGGATCACCTCCTTTGCCCTGCTGGTCACACTCCTTTTGATGCAGCCCAGGATACGGTTGGCTTTCTGGGCTGCCAGTTCATACTGCTGGTTCGTGTTCAGTTTCTCCATATGTATATAAATATATATGTATACGATACCATACAAAATGACTGCTTCAAACATCCTCATTCTGTGTGAGGGACATGACCATTATAAGCAGTAAGATTTCTCCAACAGCAGAAAAATTCAATGTGTGATTGTGATGCAAGAAAAGGTTTATCAAGGATTTAGTTACCTTTTCATGTTCTAGAGAAGGTCTGGCTTTGGTTTCTCAGTTTCTTTATAGTCAGAATATTTGAAGAAGTCTAAGTGACTATGCAAACATTAATAACAATAAATTAATTGAGGGATATGTGGGAAGTTTGGACAAGTATTTATTTACCAATACAGTGTTTTGTTGTTTGTTTTTTTTTTTTCCTTTTCCTTCTTTGCCTTGCCTTGCCATGCCTTTCCTTCCCCTATCTTCCATTCCCTTCCATTTTTCTGTGAGGCGATTCTTTACTAATGGAAATGCTTCTTCTTTTCATTTTTTAAGCAAAGCAAATCTTAAATCTGTTAGTACCGTCTATGGAGCCATATGGGTCTCCATATGGCATTTCTTTTGATGACTGTGCCATATTCAGTATCTTACCCAAGTGCATGTCTGTGTAATCAAGTGTTTTATCTTTAATTTCCTGCACTGATGTGCGGAATATAACTCTGAGTGTATTAGCACATTTCTGCTTTATCTGTCTGCCATTAGATTGGAGGAAAAACATGTTCACACAGTCTTTAATTGGGTAGCTAACTGGTCTAAAAGAAGATGTTGCAATATGAAATGTCTTCTGTCATAAATAGTATGAAACTCTTCATGGTACTGACGGTTTTACTGCCATAAAAAAGGAAGTTGATATTTGTCCTGAAGAATTTAAAGAACTAAATTAGAGAATTAAAACATTAAGGGATATTTTTGATTTCTGATATTGCTTACATGACTCAGGAATGTCACAAAAAGAGAAAGTAATTTGTTTAGAGTGTTATGAACAGAAGTGATGGGTCTTTTTTATGGAATAAGCGTGATTTCCAAAGAGACATCAATAGAAAAACATAGTCTGAAATACTTCTGAAGATGTAAACTTCATGCCATGTATTTCAGTTTAGCCAAAATTCACTATTTACTTGATCCGAGCAGACACAGTTATGATTTTGTATCATGACATGCCTCTACCAAACTAAGGAAACAAAGGAAACTTACAATTTTTTATAAGGCCAAATGCAATTAAAGAGTATTGAATAAATATGCAAAAATAAATGAGAACTATTGTATTGTATTTGTAATGCATAAGCCTTGACTATTTAGGATATTTTGGTTTTGTAAAATAATTTTGGCTTCCTTTTACCAAGTTTTCAGGTATATAGGGTGCACTTTTCTATTAGAAATCTGTTACAGAGAGCAAAGATTCTTGCTTTAGAAAGATCATAGATGTTTATATAAGCTTGCCATGGAACAGAACTATCCATTGGCAAAATAAAAATTAAGTATATTCCTAGTATTATAGTATCCACATTTTATATAATACTATTTTTTAAAAATCTAATTTTATTCAAAGAAGAAAAAAGAAAAAATTGCTATCATTATTAATATTTTCCTGAGTTTTTATAATATTTTAACCATTTACAAGGAAAATGAAGACATTAAGTATGACTCATAGACCCAGTCTTTCACCTTTTCATTCTGAAGGTGTGTGAAGTATGTAGTATTAGTAGCAGATAGAAGCTGTTTTACAGCCACCTTTTCCTCTGAGTAGGGAACAGTTTCTTCAAGGAAAATTAGTATTACAGTTTTATTCTAGGGATAGGAGCTCTGATATATTCTTGAGTTAAGCTTGCTTGCAGAGTTTGAATTGAAAACAAAAATATTCTAGTTATACAAATACATGAGTATTTTGAAAATATATTTTAAAGCATTGCTTAAAATTTAATGTATTAGGGGCTACCAGGAAGCATGGAAAAGAATATTTTGCGGGAAGGTGGGGGAAGATAGATTAAAAAAAAAAAAAGTTGCATTAAAAAAAGTTTAGGAAAAACTCAGTTTGGAAATATTTGGAAAACCTGATGCACATGCACACCTTGTAAAACTTTTTCATGCATGAAGATTTCTTACTGTGCATGCACACACTCAGTAAATTTTTATTCATCAGCTTCAATTTTGTATGAAGTGCATCAGTTTACTGGCCAGTACAGCACTGATCCACAGAGCAATACTGAATCTGTATTTATGATGAGAGAAGGGACGGTTAATGGTCTTCTAAGCTCCCATTCTGTTTTAATCTTTGATTAATTCGTTAGAAAGGGTAATATACAACTTCCCTTTATTTGGGTGGGGTGTTTGGATTTTCCCCATTTCATATATAGGAACACACACGAATAAAATATCAACAGTAGGTTTTCTCAAATATTTCAATTGTTTAAACATTGGTCCATTAATATGTAAATATTCATAGTTTCATATCAAATAAAATAGGTCCCCTTATCAAAATTTAACAACTACATAGAAAGTCTGCTACAGTAAAAGACATTGATGGTAGCAGTATAGTTTGGACCTGCTATTGTGAAGTTCCTTTTACTAAATAAAAGCAAAAACCACCCATACACATATCAGAATTTTATGGATGGAGGTGGAAAGCTATACTCCAAGCTTCTGATTTTTAGTGCCTTTTCTTTATCTGATTCTTGTGTCCACATAGTTTACCACAACAGATTTACCAAAGTGCTACCCACAAGTGTTTGTGTACTGATGTGTATAAAAGTTCATACATATTTAAAAATGCATACAGGGAAAAAATGGGTATACCCAATGACTGTGCTTATGTAAGAAGCTGCATAATCAGTAATTTTTCTTATAAAAATATCGCTTATACCTCACTCTATGGAACTAACCTATTCAGTAGATAATGACTATTGGCATTCTCTGTACTATAGTTATAAAAGTGTGAAGCCTAAGGAAGATTATAATCTTTTAAAATTCTCACAAATAAGTGAAAAGAGACAGTTCCAGGGTAACTGTCTTGAAAGAAAAAGAAGCCAGGGAAGAAACTATACCAAACCAAAATAAAAGCCCAAAGCAAAGAAAATATTGTTTCCTCTATACTTATAGAAAGCTCTTCATCTATTTTTATGTTTATTACAATAATTATTTCAAGTTGCACGAACATTTAAAAATGTTAAAAATGTAGGTTACCTCAAAAGAAAAAAAAAACCCACATACCTTATAACATTAGGTTTATAAGGCACGTGGTGAATGGGAATTGTATGTATTGACTTGTGTAACAATTGCCCTCTTTTTACTTCATAGTAAATTCTATTTAGTATTTATAAGAAAGACCATGAAAGATGATTTTATAAAGGACAACAAAACTGACTGTAGCTCTCTTGCTTTCTTTCACACTGTCTCTAATGCTTTGAAATTATTTTACCAGTGATGGCTTTTAATTATCCAATATCTGCAGTCAGTTCTGTAATACTGAGAATTCCATCTGAATTTAAATTTATGGCTTTTTTCATTTTCTTATTTTCTTTTCTTTTGTTTTCTGATAAAAAGTGGCCCAGCATCTATTTTTGCTAGGAGGAAGGAAGGAAAAATAGAGGTGGGGAAAGTTAGAATGAAAGAGAAAGTGGCACTATAAATTTATAACCTTTTATTCAGTTTTTATAGGAAAAAGAACTATCCTTACTGCGGTGCTTGCAGCCTGAAATGCACTCCATCATTCCACTCTGAAACTCCGATAAGTCCAGATGTGTCACAACCTTCAGCTCTAAATCAGGCTGTACACTTCTAACACGACCTTCCCCTAGGCACCACAATGATATCTCTGTCTTTGACTTCCTATGCTCAAATTGAATCAAGGTACTTTAGACATGCCTTCCTTACCAGCTTTACATATTGTATGGAATAACGGACATCAAAGATTTTTCAATTTCTGACTTACCCATTTCCCAACTCAGATTGTAATGGTAATGATGTGTTTATTCTCTAGAACTGAACAATGGAAGGACTAAAATACAATAGAAGAATAAAGTATTGTGCATTTCAGGCATGGCAACTGAATAAATAGCATACAAACTTCAGAAAATACTTTTGTTGCATTTATAATCTCATCTAAGTCTCATTCAAGGTACAAAATAAACTGATGAAATAGTAGCAGCATGCTAGTCTTTCCACAAGCTTCTTGATTGCTTTTATCATTTTTTAACTTCATCATCTTTTCTATTGTAATGAAGTATTTTTAAAATTCATAATCCATATAGTTCTGGAGCAAGTCATAAGAAAGAAAATTTACAAGTTTTAGAGGCTGATGCTTGTTTAGTATCCATGAACTTTTAAATTGAACATGAAAAAAAAATTAAACCAAATAACTAATCCTTACACCTAGTCTCTTACATGAATTCATTTAAAGCCAAACATTGACTAGATAGCAACTATAGCAACATTGACTAGAGTTTTTCATTTATGTCCCGTTCAATGGGAAGTAATTTTGACAAATGCAATAGATGTTAGAAACCCTCATTGCAGCTATAAATTCCCCAAACTTCCAAGATGAAGCCATGGATAGAAAATAAAGATTCTTGAGGTTGGGATAATCCCTGAATTGTGTTGATATCCACCTGAGTTAGTTCTGTGGGATAAAAGTGTCCCCTACCACTTCCATCTAGATCAATTTTCTGTGCTTCATTTTGATGCTTGAGTTAAATTTAAATCTTTATTCAAGAAATGGTGAGAGGAATATTTGCTTACAGGAGCACTGGTATCTCAGTGAAGTTTCAGTAGCTTTTGTCATTTTAGCTTCAGGATAGAACTGCTAATTAAACCAATTAAAAAATCCTCAGAAAACCTCAGCCCATTTTGTTTCAAAATCCCCTAGCTGAGGAGACCCGAAATCACTTTACTAAATGCCTAAGCAAAATCTGAGTTTCAAGGTTCTTCACAGAAATCAAAATTAAATCTCGAGATTTATATTTCTTCAAAACATTAATGCAAGGTGAAATACTTTTCTGGAGAAAGCCAGTTTGATATCTTCCTTCTCCTTCTCATCCTACTCTTCAGACCTGAAGTATTATCAGTAGACTGATTATTTTATCTTTCTCCTTTATCAAAAATGGGAAAGTTACTGCTAAAATTTAGGACACAAGGCTCAGGAAAAGCTTTAGTCAGTTGACTATGTTTTGTTTGTCATCAGACACTTCAAAAGATCTTTATTTTTACCTGACTGCAGAGCAAGAACATATATAAAATGTTTCAGATGTTCTGTAAAAAAAAAATAAATATAACTCTTGCCTCATTCTTAATTATTCCATAAAGCTGTATAGACAATGCAATACAGTACTGGTTCCTAGTGCCTCTGAGTACTGCCTATTCTGGATGGGTCTCACAACAGATGAGATAACAATAACATTTATAACTGTTACCCTAATTTCAGATTATGATGGCTAATTTCTTTTCAAATAGACAGATTGCAGCCACTTGAGTCCTGTTCTGTAAAGAGAAATCATGAATTTATTGAATATCAGCCACTTCACACATCATATGGCCTTACATAGTCACAGGTTATTATAATATGTGTGCGAAAGATATGGTATTTTTGAATATCTTCATTCAAGGCAAATGCTATAACCCGATACTAAAATATTATTGAATATATGGTTTATGTGCATTGCAAACATTAAATAGTGTAGCTGGGCTTTCCCTAGGTGGTGAATTACTTCTAAAATCTATGTATGAGGAGCACACAATCAGGACAGATTTATTAAAGACAAGTGATGTATTAAACCCCAAGAATTTATATTTTTACTTAAAAGTAAATTAAACCAACAAATTTAATGTGTGCACAGATGAGCCCAGTCTTTGCAAACAATAATCACTTTCTGTTTAATTTTCCTGGGTTGGGTTGCTTCATATCTTGACCTGATGAGCCATTTCAGCTGTCTTCTCTAGCCCCATGTGCTTGACATTTTGTTCATTAGGATTGGCTTTCCTGATCGTCACAACACAAGATAAACTGTTGTATTAAGAGGAAATGATGGTGTCGCCTCTCCATAATTGAATCTGGAAGATGTATCTCCTGTTCTTTAGAATGACATATTCAGGGAGCCAAATAATCAGCCTCAAGGGAGCAGCTTTCAGTGCCTGAGAGATTCAGGTCGCTTAGTACTTCAGCAGTGTTTTTTGCAGAAAATGTGAAGCTTTTGTCAAAACAAACCAGCTTACCTGATAAATAATCATGTCATATAGAAATATATGTTTTTGCTAAAAATGCGTTAAAAATAAGGTTTAAGGTACTAATTCAAAGAAAATGGAATATAGAATGGTCTATTCATCACACTCTGTTGTCTAGCAAAGGCTATATTCCAGGACTAAACTCCAAGTGGTCTTTTCTTTTGCTTTGTTTTTCCCTTTGAAGACATAAGGACTATAAAAGAAGTGACACACTCAGTGTTTAAAAAAAAAGTCTTATATTAAAATACAATAGGATTTGTTTATAAGTGTAGATAAAATAAACACTTCTTGTAGCACACATTTTTTGTATGGAGAAGGATCAAGGACATCCAGTCAGAATTATTTCTGTGCCAAATTCTCCAGCCTTTAAAAACTATGAGGATGCTGCCAATGACAGTAACTGATAAAAGACATGTAACAGAATCTTCATAGAATCATAGAATTATAAAAATCATAGAATGGTTTGGGTTTGAAAGGACCTTAAAGATCATCTAGTTTCAACCATCCCCAAGATAATCTTGAACCTGATCTCCTGCTGAAAGCCTTTTCCTTCTTTGACTTGATTAGTGTGGCTGAAACACTTGCCAGTGAAGACTGACACAAAAAAGTCATTGAGTATTTCAGCCTTCTCCACATCCTGGGTAACCAGGTCTCCCATTTTCTTCTGGAGAGAGACTACATTTTATCCTTTTCTTCCTTTTATTACCAACATACCTGTAAAAGCCTTTTTTATTGCTGTTTACATTCCTGGCCAGATTTAATTCTGTCAGGGCTTTATCTTTCCTAACTTGATCCCTTGCTGCTTGAATAATTTTTCTGTACCTCTCCTTGCTTCAGCCCTCTTTAGACTTCTTTTTTGTGTTTGAGCTTTCAGGAGCATCTTGTTCATCCATGCAGGCCACCTGGTGTTTTTGCCTGACTTCCTCTTTGTCACGTTGCATTGTCATTCAGTCAGTTTTTAATCCATCTCACTATCTGCTCATCTAGCCCAGACCTCAAGAGCTTGTCTGAAGATTTTATGGGAGACATTCTCTCAGAACTTGACTGGGACCAGGTAGACAATGTACACTGCTCTCCCCTCATATACCAAGCCAGCCTCATTATCACAGAAGTTTATCAAGTTGGTCAAGCATGACTTCCCTATTGGTGAAGCCTTGCTGACTACTCCTGATGATTTCCCGGTCCTTCATGTACCTGGGGGTGGTTTCCAGGATTAGCTGCTGCATCACCTTCACAGATATATAACAAGACTATTTTGAAGAAAAAGACAATGTTGACATATTGATTGACTACCAGTTAGAAGCCTCAGAATTTTGAATCTCATTCAAAGTGTTCAAGGCCAGGTACTTTCCAAACCCCAACCATTCTATGATTCTGTGATCCAGCAGTAATGTATTTCTTGTTAAGAGGAAGATGAGACAGCTAAACCCTCTATACACTAGTTTCTATGTCAATGGCACGTTGCTAGAGAGCAATACTGGCAAATACACAGGGCTTCACTGATGGCTCAATTTGCAATAAAACTGAAAACCAAAAATATCTGCATGTAACATAAGCATTTCAAAGCCGTTCTATTGATATCAAATCACTTAGAATTAATCAGATTTTAATTCCAGCACTTGCTTTTTTACCTTGATAACTATATGTTGTATACTCCTTCTGGCTCAATAAATTCAGTTAAATTAAACAATAAATCTTGAGTAATTGGAAACTCATAAAGATAATATCAAAATATTTTGCATATCATGCTTTTAAATAATGAAATCCAAAAATTCAAAATGAACAGTTTATCTTGCCCATAATCCCTAACGTTAGAGGCTTTCAAATGCATCATCTGAAAACAGGAATGTTCAGTAGAGCTGTT
Source organism: Coracopsis vasa (assembly GCA_026283785.1). Taxonomy (NCBI): domain Eukaryota; kingdom Metazoa; phylum Chordata; class Aves; order Psittaciformes; family Psittacidae; genus Coracopsis; species Coracopsis vasa. The sequence continues at coordinate 25,799 of JANHGB010051254.1, forward strand.
TCCATACTAAATTTAAAAGCTGAGCAGAGTTATTTTTAAGGCACAATTTTCTAGTTCTAGTGCATATTTTATACTTTTAGTGTGTTCAATGCCTAAAGACTTTGATGGCTGGTGAAATACTTTGCCCATACCAAGTTTCTCCATATACATTGTTATTCTTCTAGTCTTTTCAGGGAAAAGGTAGACAGTACATAATTGAAAAAAATATGAATAAATTGTTAATGGACAAAAAAAGCACGGAAAGTGAAAACAGCTTCCATATCCAATAGACTATTTTTTTAAAAATATGTTTTATGCTTGGAGGAAGGAGGAGTGAATGAAATGTCTTCACACGCTTATACACTAGATCATAAAGGAGCCTGGAATAATGGAGAAATAAATTGCTTTGGCATCTGTATTATAAAGCTAAGCATATGATTGTGCCATGAATGTAGTCTCTTATAAAGAATAATTTCCTATATTGTCATAAAAAAGTATGATAGTCCATTAATATCCATTCACATCTCTGTCTTTCTGATGCAGCTGCCCTAATGTGTTTGCAGGATTTTTGAATAACCATGTTAAATAGGATAGATATGCTAAATAAAGATTTTCTAAAGGGAACTGTATCCCATGTTTCTTCCAAGTGTTCCACTTTTTTTTTTTTCTGAAATGTATTGACCATTATCGGTTACAAGGTATTACAGGATATGCACCAGTACACTGATCAGTGGCACTGATCTTTAATCTTAAATTCCTATATATGTCATGTAAAACTGAAAGACGTTATTTTCTAGATATTTTTTTTTTCTGTGAAATACAAACTCTCCCTCTGTACACTGTCTCTCCTCACAGTTTCCCCTTGGTTTTAGTCTCAAATAACGCAATTAGATAATATTTTTCTTTAAAGTATATTTTTTTTGGCATAGTTTGTAGAAAAACATGTTAAAAATTAAAAGAAAACAAACAATAAAAACAAAGACCATGTGTCAAAATCCATTGTTGGTAAATCAGTACATAGCAAATAAATTTGTTATTATTGCAGAAAAATAAAAAATAACACACAATGTTTCGAATAACTAAAAGTAAGAAAACCAAAATACTTCAAGCTTGTGAAATATACGTGTATGGTCTATTGGAAATGTATGACTTGAATACTGAAATCATTTGTAGTGGGTTGACCTTGGTTAGCTGCCAGATGCCCACCAACCTGCTCTCTCATTCCCCCTCCTCAACAGGATGGGGGAGAAAATAAGATGAAAATGCTTGTGGGTTGAGATAAAGACAGGGAGGTTGCCTACCTCTTGCTGTTATGGGCAAAAGACACACAGTTTAGGGAAATATATTTAATTTATCATCAACTAAAGTACATTTGGAAAGTGAGAAAAAAAAATGACAAAAATCCTTCCCTCACTCCTTTTCTAGGCTCAGTTTCAAGCCTTATTTATTTATTTATGTCTCTACCTAGTCCTTCATGAGCAGCACAAGGGGATGAAGAATGGAGGCTGTTGTCAACACATAATAGTTCCTCTCTGTCACTCCTTCCTCCTCAAACTTTTACCTTTCTCCAATGTGGTGTCCTCCATAGGCTGCAGTGTGGATACTTGCTGTGCCGTGATTTCCTCCATGAGCCGCAGAGGAATCTGTGCTCTGGCACCTGGAGCACCTGCTCTTTCCCTCTCCTGCCTTGGTGTCCATGAGGATCTCTCTTTCACTTTTTCTCCTCACTCCTCACTGCCATGCAGTGTTTTGCCCTTTCTTAAGTATGTTTTCTCCAAGATGCTTGGTTGTTGATGTCACTAATGCCTTGCAATGTTTCCTTTGAAACTGGTTGGAACTGGACAGAACCAGCTCTGTCTGGTTCCAGCCAGCAGTATCTGGTGTGTCTTTACAAAGACTACCCCTACTGCCTCTCTGCTGCCAATGCCTTGTCATCGACACCCAATACATGGGCAACAATTATTTAAAGGATAGCTCCAAATAGCATAATAATGACTTGAAAAAAAATGTATTGTTCTTCTGTTTTAGTTACCCTTCATGTAGTCTTATATTCACTTTTATAAATCTTTGTTTCTTTACTTAATATATCACAAATATTATTACAGGAAATCTATATTAAATAGGTAGCCTATCTACTTCAAATCAGGTATCCTGGGAAGAATATAGGGATAATGACTAGCTGTGTAGGGATGGTGTCAGGAAGGCCAAGGAACAGCTGGAGCTGAATTTGGCAAAGGACACAAAGTATAATAAGAAAGGCTTCTATAGGTATATCAGCCAGAAAAGGAAGGTCAAAGTTCTCACTGTCTGGATGGAGATCAGTGGTGACTGATGTCCCTCAGAGGTTTGTATTAGGACCAGTACTGATTAATAGTGTCCTTGTATTTCATCAAGGACGTAGACAATGCAGTTGAGTGTGCACCTTCAGCAAATTTGCAGATGACACCAAGCTGAGTGATGCAGTTGAAAAGCCTGAAGGAAGGGATGCCATCCAGAGAGACCTTGACCTACCTGAAAAATGGGACCATGCAAATCTCATGAGGTTCAAAAAGACCATGTGCAGGGTCCTGTACCTGGGTCAAGGCAACACCTGATATCAATACAGGCTGGGGCATGAAGAGACTGAAAGCAGCCCTGTGGAGAAAGACTTGGGGTGTTTCTTCATGAGAAGCTCAACATAAGCTGATGATGTGCCCTCACAGCCAGGAAAGCCAACCATATGCCAGGCTGTATAAGAAGAAGCATGAACAGCAGGTCAAAGGGAAATGATTCTGCCCTCTATACTACTCTGCTGGGACCCCACCTGGAGTACTGAATCCAGTTCTGGAGTCCTCAGCTCAGGAAAGACATGGGCCTGTTGGAGCAGGTCCAGAGGAGGGCCACAAAAATTATCAAAGGGGTGGAACACCTCTCCTATGAAGAAAGGCTGAGAGAGCAAGAGTTACTTATCCTGGAGAAGAGAATGCTCCAAGGAGACCTTATTGTGCCCTTTCAATACTTAAAGAGATCTTATAAGAAATATGGGGAGACACTTTTTAGTCCTGTAGTAATAGAACAAGGGGAATTGGTGTAAAACTAAAAGAGGGGAGATTGAGACTAAATATTAGGAAGATATTTTTTATGAAAAGCTTGATGAAACACTGGAACAGGTTGCTCAGAGACGTTGTAGTTACCCCATCGCTGGAAGTGTTCAAGGCCAGATTGGATGGGGTTCCGAGCAACCTGATCTAGTAGTAGATGTTGGGGTTGAACTAGGTGAGCTTTGAATGTCCCTTCAACACAAACTATTCTATAATTCTCTGATTCTAGTGATTCTGTGATTCTAAACAGAGAAATAAGAAAACCTTTTTCTCAAAAGAAAATATAATAATTTTCATGTAAATAAAAGTAGATTTTGAATTTGTTACATGTGACAAAACCATGTAAGTTAAATTTTTAAATGCAGTAAGAGTATTTTAATATTTTACAAAAAACCTCAAAAAATATTCCAAAAGAGTAGAATACTAAGCATTAAATATCAAACAATGCGTATCACACATCATACATTTTAATTGGAACAGTGTCTAAAAGCATCTGGAATTTAATTTGAGAAATAAATTTATATACATCTAAACATTGCATAAAACCAATGTAGTCAGCAACAACTTATATTAATTTTTTCTTGCTAGTTACATGCACCATGTTATACTTTTCTTTACGTGATAATCACTTTAAATGTATAAAGAAGAAAAAGTCACACACAAAGTAAGAATTATTTGGAAACCAACAATGAAATATCATCTTTTTGTTTCAAATACCAACAACAGTATCAATTATATACAGTTTATAGAGGAGTTGATTAGAACAAAATAAAAATAAATTTATATATACAATTAAAGCAAATTATAAATATGGAACAGGAAAATATAATGAAAAGTAGTATAGACATGAATCCACTCAATGAAACAAAATCTTATTTGTGGTTTGGCATCCTACCTAATGCATTTCTGAGTATTAGCCTATCCCTCTCTCCCAAAAAGCAAATGTCATATTGGCACATTTTATAACTGTGGTGTGCATGAATGTGCATATTTGGCATGCAGAGCATTAACATTTCCTTATGGTTATCCAGACCTCTGTCAGTTTGGGGGATCACTGCACTCCTCATAGCTCCTACTAAGTTAAAATAACTTCCAGACCAGTACTGCATTGCTTAGTGCTTATGCTATTTTAATTTACTTCATCCTGTGCCAAAAAAAAAAAAATAAAAAAAAAAAAAAAAAAAAGCAATTTCCAATTTCTCATTAAAGGAAATAAAAAAAAAAACAAAACCAAAAAAAACCAAACCCCCAAACCCAACAAAAACAACACAAAAAACAAAATCTGGAGATTTTATTAGAGAAACATAAGCAACAGCAATGCTTCTAACATTTTTTCAGTAATTTGAATATGGCTTTGATGAAATTGGTGCTATTAGAAGACAGATATATCTTTTCGTCATTCCTTTTACTTCATTTGTTTTTGCTTGTTTGTTTGTTTGTAGGGGTTGGCACATAGTGTGAGGTCTCCCTGCCCATGACAGGGTGGCTGGAACTAGATGATCTTAAGGTCCTTTCCAACCCTAACTATTCTATGATTCTATGATTCTATGATTCTATGATAGGACTTTTTCTCTAGACACTTCGCTGCCCTTCTTTGGACATGCTTTAGCACCTCAATGACTTTCTTGTAATGAGGGGCCCAAAACTGAGTGCAGTATTCAAGATGCAGCCGCACCAGTACCAAGTACAGGCAGACAATCACTTTCCTAGTCCTGCTGGTGACACTATTTCTGATACAACTCAGGATGCTGTTGGCCTTCTTGGCCACCTGGGCACACTGCTGGCTCATTTTCAGCTGGCTATCAACCAATACCCCTAGGCCTTTTTCTGCAAGGCAGCTTTCCAGCCACTCTTCCCCAATACCATTCCATGGCATTGTTGTGACTCAAGTGCAGGACCCAGCACTGAGACTTGTTGAACCTCAGCTGGCCTCAGCCCATTCATCCAGACTGTTCAGATCCCTCTGTAGAGCCTTCTTACCATCTAGCAGATCAACAGTCCTGCCCAACTTCGTGTTGTCTGCAAACTTACTGAGGGTGCACTTGATCCCATCCTCCAGATCATCGATAAAGTTATTAAACAGAACTGGACTCTATATTTAGTCCTGGGGAACATCACTTGTGAACAGCTGCCAGCGGGATTTAACTTCATTCACCACAACTCTTTGGGCGCAGCCATCCAGCCGGTTTTTTACCTAGTGAACAGTACACCTGTCCAAGTGATGAGCAGCCAGTTTCACCAGGAGAATGCTGTGGAAAATGGTGTCAAAGACTTTACTAAAATCAATGTAGGCAACATTCACCGCCTTTCCTTTATCCACTGAATGGGCCACCTTGTCACAGAAGGAAATCAGGTTAGTCAAGCAGGATCTGCCTTTCATAAACCCATGCTGACTGGTCTGATCACCTGGTTGTCCTGTACATGTCATGTAGTGGCACTCAATAACTTTCCCTGACACTGAGGTGAGACTAACAGGTCCAGCAGCCTCCTTCCAGCCCTTCTTGTAAAATTGACCTTACAGACAATGATGCACATACAAAGAGCTAAACGTCAGTATTAGGAGGAACTGACAGACATCACTGGCTGTATTGACTACAATTAGTATTTAGTTGCCTGAAATTGGAATCTAGTTCTGTTTCAGATGCTCTAGGCTTCTGTCTGTTATACCAGATTGGCCTTCTGTAGATCTTCTGTCATATCTGTTACTCCCATGGCCAGATCGCTATGCCTGTGACAACTTAAATGGCCTTAGACACCTAATGTGCAGGCAACCAGTCTCACTCAAGATCATCATTAGTTCTTAATGCATTATAGACATACCTTGCAATACAAAATCCTCATTCAAAAGCATTTAGGTACCTAGTCCTATCTTTAGATTCTGGGTGATGAGGTCATTTAAGCAACTATATGCTATAGAAGAGAGCAACCCTGGGATTCCTGCTGACCTTTGGCAATAACAAGTTCCTATCCCTTTTGTAGAGGGGATAACTCAGCCTTTACCTCATCTACTTCCTAACTGTCTATATGAAAGAGGAAATTACAAGGGACAAATTCTATTCTTCTTAACAACCTGGGCTTACAATACATATCCAAGTGGGGTGGTCTTGTGGTTTAAGCCGAGCTGGTAACTCAGAACCATGCATCCGCTTGCTCACTCCCCGCCTTCTTCCTCCCCCTGCTCCCAAAGGGATAGGGAGGAGAATCAAAAGAATGCAACTCCCAGGGGTTGAGATAAAAACAGTCCAGTAACTAAGGTATAATACAAAACCACTACTGCTACCACCAATAATAATAACGATAAAGGAAATAACAAGGGAAGAGAATGCAACCGCTCACCTCCTGCTGACTGATACCCAGCCTGACCTGAGCAGCGAACTGGGCCTTCCGGGTAACTGCCCCCAGTTCATATACTGGGCATGATGTGTTGTGGTATGGAATACCTCTTTGGTTAGTTTGGGTCAGGTGTCCTGTCTCTGCTTCCTCCTGGCTTTCCCTCCTCCCTGGCAGAGCATGAGACTCAGAAAGTCCTTGGTCAGACTAAACATTACTGAGCAACAACTAAAAACATCAGCGTTATCAGCGTTGTTCCCAGGCTGAAAATCACAAACACAGCACTGCACCAGCTACTGAGAAGGAGAAAAATGACTGCTACTGCTGAACCCAGGACAGGCAGAAAAGAGAATGCAGAGAGTCCTTATTCACCCACTTAATTATGCTTGTGATCTACAAAAAGCAGTTCCCCGCTTTCCAGATTTTGAGAATGAAATTACTTGGTAGCTGGTTTCAGATATAATAAACTCTCAAAGTCTTTTAACTTGGCTGCATTCTCAGCCTTGATGTTCATGAAGTAATACTTTAATTTTCTATCTTCATTTAAACATTTTTGTAGCATATAGATCATTATAGCTTCTTAAATGTTCATTTATCTTTTAATAAACCATGCAAGTTCTTGGCATCTGTGTAGCAGGATCATGCTGAGAAATCTTAATTCTTATTCTATTATGAAAAACCAGCTTTTTTCAATTAAATCTCATTTAGTTTCTCTGTAAGTGCTTTTTGCCTTAATCACTGAAAGATCTCCAGGCTAATTATATCAAACTACCTTACTTTTCTCACTAGTACAGGCAAAGTATAACTAAAATGGAACAGTATTTATTTATGTTACTTCTATGGAAAACATTCAACGCCTTCAACACAGAATAGAGGGAAAAAAAGCAGTCAACTAACACATGTCAGAAATGTATACACGCTAAGCCTACATTGCATAAAGTTAGGTAATACAAGATTGCTATTGTTCACAACTTAAAGCAGGCTCTGACAAAACTTTCAACTGAAGGAACTGTGCTGAATCGATATTCTGTTCAATGCATCAGATATTAAATTCAGCTTGCAGTACACAAAGTAATAGAAAAGACTAAGAAATATTCAGCACTGAGGAAAACATTCTATCAATCAAATTTGTAGATTGACTTCTTACCAGAAACATGTACATACTATTATACATCATCTCAAACTTAGATTGTGCAAAAGAGTATCTTGCAATAAAACATAGAATAAAAATAAAACCTAAAAAAGATCAACCAGTAAACATTTGATGAAAAGATAAGTTATGAAAAGAAATAACATATGAGTCACTCTCAGTTACAAGTGAGTTCTTCAGAACAATTCTAGTAAGCATTATATTACTATAAGAAGTGATCTAAATTCGCAAGACCTGAAGTCACAAGATTTAATTTCACAAGTAAGTCAGGTATGCTAATGTTGAGTTATTCTCTAAATAAATTTTTAATGTTCTTGAAAGCCTTAAATTTGACTTCATAAAGTCATACTTTTGTGCTGGACACAAGAGGAATTTCTTTGTTAGTTGTGTTGTATTATACCCACAATGTAAAGTTTTTGTCATGATAGTGAGAAACATTTTTTTTTAAATACAATATTATCATTCAGTCTCAACAGTAGTACAAGGTAGTACATGAAAAATCTGTTTGCTTGCAGATGAAAAACTTGAAAGCACTACCTGCCACTTATATTTGTCAGACTATATATATGGAGATTTAATAAAATGTATTATTTGTATCTTGGGGACAGTCCACGAGCTTGACTGGGAGATAATGTCCATGTTCTAAGAACAGCACAAGTAGTTATGGAAAACATAGTACTTACTGAGCATTTTACAGACGAACAATAATGAATGAAACAACTAAAAAGAGAAAAAGAAAAAAAAATAAAAAAAAGAGATAAAAGAACAAGATGAACAGCGTATCTTGGCATGGTAAAAGTCATAAAGTATATTAGAATATGAATACTCTGATGATCAGATTCACTGGTGCTGAAGTTGGAACTTTGAATTGGCATTAATCTCAATTAATAGTGCCACCAGAATAGATATTTAGGGTAGCTAAGCATCTAGCAACTACCAACAGTCTTTGGAATCAAGGTTTTACTTGTAATCAACAGAAAAAGAAGGGTCATCTTTGAGTCATCCAATCTCTGAATTGCTTTTTTGTTGTTGCTGTCGTTTTGTCTTCATAAATTACATAAAGTATCTGTATGATTAATTTTCTTTTTAAGGTTTTAACTTTTAAATAGCTACTGATAAAAGCAATTAATATTGTCCTTTCCCCTTGTGGATTAACTAGCCTCTAACTGAGTACTTTCACTGGGACTTTCTTTGCATTAGATCTATTTTAACAGAATTTCAAAACTATAGAAGAAATTAATTTTTACAGGTCAATGGGATCCAGTTTGATTGTAATCTGAATTATGTCCTGTTTGCCATCATACAAAGAGCCCTGGGGACACCAAGGTTAAAGAAGAAGGGAGAGGAGGTGCTTCAGATGCCAGAGCAGAGATTGCTCTGAAGCTGTTTGAGAGGACTAAACTGGAGCAGTTATTTCTCTGCATACCAGGAAAGATCGCTCTGGAGTGCATATCCACACTGCAGGGCAGTATGCTGGAGCAGATAGATATTTCCTGAAGTATTGCATCCTGTGGGAAGGACTCATGCTGAAGCAAGGGAAACATGAGAAGGAAGGAGCAGCAAAAAGGAACTGTTATGGACTGATCCTAGTTCTCCACTCTCCTTTCTGCCTGCACTTCCCTAGGGGGAGGAGGTAGAAGAGTTGGGAATGCAGGAGTGAGGTTGAGCCTCTAATAGGGTTGGGAGGGAAGGTGTTAGTTTACTTTTGACTTTGTCTGTTGCTATCAGACACTTTTAATTGGCAATAAATGAAATTAATTTTCACCAGGTTAAGTTTGTGTTACCCATGTGGTAGGCAATCTGCCTCTGTATCTAAACCCGTGAGATTTTTTTATTGTATTTTCTCACACTGTTCTGTTGAGGATGGGGACACAGAGAGCAGCTGGGTGGGCATCCGGCAGCCAAACAAGGTCAATCAACCACAATAATAAAAGGAAAAGAAAGAAAGTAGAGATCCCTGGCAGTGTTCAAGGCCAGGTTGGACAAAGCCTTGAGTGACATGGTCTAGTGTGGGGCATGGCAGGGGGTTGGAACTAAATGATCTTAAGGTCACACGAGAGGTGCTCCAGTTCCCTGATCATCCTCATGGCCCTCCTCTGGACTTGTTCCATCACTTCCATGTCCTTTTTATGCTGAGGACACCAGAACTGCACACAATACTCTAAGTGAGGTCCCACGAGAGCAGAGTAGAGGGACAGGATCACCTCCTTCGACCTGCTGGTCACACTCCTTTTGATGCAGCCCAGGATATGGTTGGCTTTCTGGGCTGTGAGAGCACACTGAAGCCGGCTCTGCTCGGCAGAAAGTAATTATTTTCCTGTTGAGGCGTAGGAAGGCAGAATTCTGCCCTGACCTATTGTTTGCCAGCAAACTGTAAGCCAGACAGCATATATGTGCAGCTGACCAACTGATGTGTCCAAAGTCACTGTGCATCGGTAATGTCCTAGAGGATGAGGAGGACAGTTTTGTTGGGAAGACAAGAGTAGGGAGTTCTAGAGGGGGGCAAGAAAACTCCTGAAATCAAATTAATGAGTTTTATTGCTCCAAGAGTGACTTGTTTCAAAACAAGAAACTCTAAAATCCTTGCTTTGTCTAACTGAAGTTTGCTTTTGCTCACATCAGTGTAACCACAAAACAAGCAACCTACAGTCTTGAGAGCAATAGGGCAACCCAACATCTCACTCCTTGTTCTTTTGGTTCCTGTTCTCTGGGTATTAAAATTGTGCTCAGCTATTTACTGATTAAAAAAATGAACCTGCAGTGAGTCTATTCTTATGATTACTTTTCCTTGCTCCATTTTGTGGTTTGGGCTTCTACTGTGGAAGGAAAAGTCATACAGTCCATTTGCTGCTTCCATATTGTTTTTCACTGTGCTTTTGTCCAATTTGTTTGTGAATGTCCCAGAGACAAGGTTTATTATTCCTCCAGGGAATCCTAGCAGGGAGATATTTCTGAATCAAATCAATCAACTTACTCTTACCTATCCTTCCAGTTTTTTCAACTTTCTTGTTATTGTCATTAACTTTTCCCCATTTTGTGCTCATATTTGTCTAGTGGTTAGAAATTAGAACTTGGGCTGCTGAGAAATTTTCCAGAGTACTGATGGTTTTTTTTCTGGTAAATTTATTTCTAAGCTCGTTCCTGCTGAAAAGGAGCTGGGGAAAAGATGTTTGTTCATTTTCAAGTGAGTTTCCTGATCTGAAAAATCTGGGGAGAAGAGGAGGAAGAGTTTAAGGTCACACAAAATGATCTATTTCAGAACTTTTGAAAACAGTTTTTTTCAAACATCAGTTCAGAAAAAAGTTTCATTTCAAAATATTAATGGAATTTGTAGTGAAGTGTTAGAAAATTAAAATGTTAAGACTAGAAAAGAACTATTTTTGGAATTCCTGAAATAATACACATTGATTGCTGTAATTCATAATAGTAACCAATAGTAACAATAACAAAAAAAATATTTATCTGAGTTCTGTGCAAATGTTCAAAAGTTAAGGCATTCCTTCCAGGATGGTTTAAAATTGCTGAAATCACTCCTGGCCTAACTGCACATGAAACCTCTCTTACTAGTTTTACAGTGGTTTGAATAAAGCTTCTCCTGCCTTAGTCCATACTTTATGAACACATGATGCCCAATGTGTATTCCTTAGAAGAGGTGCAAGTCTTGCCACTTACAGCACTGGTACCAAATACATCCATGAATTCCCTTTTAATAAGTCACCCCTTCTTTTCCGCATTTCCTTTAACCACTGCAATTTGTTAACAGTTTCCAGCATCAAGGTTTTGGAATGCAGTTACGAGAGGACAGGGAGGAACTGGCTCTTTGCCTACAAGCAAAGCTTGTTAACTTTTGTAAAAAGATGTGAACAGCCACTCAAAGGTCCTTGTATTGACTTCAGTGCCTGGCAAATTGGGCCCATGCCCTGCATCCAGCCAACAACAACCCCCTTTTGCCTTTAAAATAGATGCTTATTTAAAAGATGCAGCTTTTTCTTGTAGCATTAAAAAGAAGTGCTATGCAGTCTTGAAAGATAGCCCAGTCCATTGAATTATTGTACAGGACAAGTGCAGTTCTCAAAGTGTTGCTATCAAAAGCAAGTGTAGCTGCCTATGGCTGCCTTTTGATTATTGATACAGCAGACGGAAAGGTTCATTTAAATATAGAAATAAAAACTCGCTGTTAAAAAGATTCAGCTACTTGCAAAAGGCTTTTTTTTTGTTGTTGATGTTTTTGTAGTTTCTAATGTGGCTGCTTACTTTAATACTTCAACACTGAAAAAGGGCAACAAAACAAATACCCCCTAACTGCTCTGTCAGAGCAGCTCTTTATTTGTACAGTGAGCTGCCACATCCTGCATGGTTTGAAAACTTCAGGTTTGTCAAAGCATCCTGATCATCACCCTCCTAACAAAGGTCTGAGTGTTGACTTTCCAATTGGGTTGATTTTTGTGGAACTTAGGCTCTTAAATTTGGCACTTGAGAAAGTCCCATTAGATGGGCCTTTCAGGAACCTGGAGACCTCCGAAAATCCTAGTCCTACCTTCCTGATTCTCTGTTTTGTTTAGTAAATCATATTATGAACTCTGTCCTTTCTCAGCTCTTCAGAAAAGTGGTATAATTTCTGAGCTATGGGTGTTGCTGTAACTCATCTCCTTTTTGCTCTCCTTCTCACAAGCCGCAGGTGCGTATCTTTTGCAGCTTGGTTGGGAGAGGAGGAAGAAGAAGCAATGGCCAGGGGAGGAATGAGAAGTGACGTTGGATTATCCCGTTCTGATCCTAAGCCTGTAGAAGTAAATTTGGAAGTTTCCCCTCATTTTGAGGGATGCTGGATCCTGTAGCTCCCTGTGATGAAATGCTACCAAAGTCAGCTCCTGTTAGCAGCAAGACCAAGGGAAAAATGCTCAAGGGGAAAAAAATGTTTCTTCACCATCACCTTTTCTGTCACTTCTTCCCCTAATCCAAGGGGAGGCTTTAGAGCAAATGTCTGTTGGTATAACTGGCACATATATCGAATCTGCTTAGTCTGGGCTGTTAAGTAAGTTTAATTAATTTACTAAGTTAATGTTCCAATGCTAGCAACAAAGCATCATTGCAGTCAGCTGGGTAGCAGGAATTGGAACCCCTAAATGAGCTCATTTTTTCACAGTTGGAATTAGGGACCAGTTAGCCAGTTGTGTGCCTTTTCCAATTTCTCCACTTGCCCTAGGGGAGTTGCAAGTTATTCATTCCCTATTGCTAAGTGTGAGTAAGATGGGGAGGGGGGAGACACGAACAAACCCTACTCCGTGTAGGAGTCCATCTTTGATCCTGACACTGCTGATTCCCTAGCTGTTGTCTGCACTTATCTTCCTGCCTTGGTCCTAGAATGGCATTTCCTACTATTTGTAAGTTTGGGGAAGCAGAAAGGCATCACTGAGAGATATTTACTGCATGTATTTTCATCCTGAGTGTGTGCAGATAAAGGGGGGGAAAAACAAATAAACAATAAAAGAATGGAAACAAAATTACAGAAATTTGCAAAGTTTGACAAATGGTGGCCAGGAGTTGCCACAAGCTAATGGCTTGCAATGATTAATAAGAGTAAAAATAATTGCATTTCATTAAGATTGATGACACCCCATTTAACCTCCCTTCTCGTTTCAGCCCTAAAGTGGAAAGAGATGAAGTTCTCATCTATAATAGCTCCTGTAACATTACCATGGAAACTGAGGCAGAGATGGAGTGTGAGGGAGCTAATCAGCCAATTACTGCCAAGATTACTGAGATATGGAAAAACTGGGGCCAGAACACTCAGGTATAATCAAATCTTTTTTACAGACTGATTCAAACAGCTTAAAATTAAATTTGTAATATTGTGTACATTTAAAGGGGGGCAAAAAAAAAAACAATTTAGGCTGAGCAGCAGCAATATATAATATTAAATGCTTTCCAACTTTGAATAGCAGTTCTAATGCAGTGCAGCTGTATTAATGGTTAACTATGGTTAATCATGTATTTTATGAGACATAAATTAGCTTTATTTTCTGGGCAATGCATATCTTTTTTAACACTCCCCTGTTTTTTTATATAAATTCAGTCTGTTCTAACAGTGTTATTTTCTCTTACTAGAGCAGAATGTTAGCAGTGAGACACAGAGTTTCAGCTCTGTGGCAGAGACTTAGCATTCAGCATTTGTGCAGCTCTGGTGATATTTGGGTTTTGCTCCTCTTCAGCACCTGGAGTAAAATAGGGCAGTATTTCCAGGCTATGTGTGGGTATACAAAGACATACCCAGAATTCATGAGAAAAATTTAGGACTTTGAACTAACACCATTGTAATGCTCTATATCTAAAAATGTCCATTGCAAACCTTAAGCATCCTTTAAGAGTCCTCGCAGTGTGGAAGAATTTTTGGGGAGTACTGACTTGAATATCAGGTTGTATCACCCATAAGAAAAGAATTCAGACGGGCTGGATATTTAGTGAACATCAAATATCCTTTTGTCACAGTCCTTTCCTAAATGAGCTGATTTTCTCACAGTTGGAATTAAGGACCAGTTAGCCAGTTGTGTGGCTCCTGAGAAGTGGAGTCCTACTTCACAGTGGGCAGTGCAAATAGGAAGAGTTACACACCTGGATTATGGTTAAAAAAAAAGTTGTTTTTTATCTATTAAATCAAATTATCATGCAGTCTTCTTAGGATGGTCAAAACCTAGGAAATTGGAGTTCGTTTGTTCAGCATTGATGTTAAATCTACCACAGTAATTTTTAATCTCTGCTATCTGCGATGATGTATCCTTTACCACCCTACCCCAGAAGTAGCTGCAGTGTCCTGATAGAGTAATTTTGGCATGTTTCTAGCATCAGATTCTAGATCTTTTACTCAGAGTCTCTCAATATTTGCCCTGCAAATCTATCTTAGGTGTATGTTACTATTGCAGCTGAGTATCCAGAAATACAATTGCTTTTCTTCTTTCTGTTAATTCTTCCTTGGTCTGTGAAGGAATGTCACATGTATGTTTTTAGTTATCAGTGCTCATTTGCTAGTCAGCCTTGCTAGTTATGCTACCAGAAACATGCCCCTCTAAGGAGAAAACCAAGCCAAAAAATAAATTGCTAGTTGGTAACTGCAGGAAGCCATCAAAAGGAAGTGCTCAGGGAAGTATCAGATCAAACGGTAACTACTCTTTTTATTCATATTTTTCTTCCCAAATGTGATAAGGGCACCTCTACAGCCCTAAAGCTTGGGCTGCAGCATAGAGGAGCTATTACCTACTGCTGGCTGTGATCTGAATAGCTCAGCTGCATCATGGGTCCTGTAGTCTCAGTAATTAGATGATGACAGGTTGACTTTTGACTCAAATGGGAGCAAAACCAGGAGGAAGTAGTGAGGTTTGTCCCCTCTATGGTTTTTCTGCTCAGATTGGGGAAAATGAAGAAAGTCCTAAGTGTCCTGAATGAACAAATTCATTCAGGGAGAGCAGAACAAAACCAGCAGTGCTTTTAGATCTGGAATTTGCTGCCGCTTAATGAACCCAGTGGGCATTTGGAATCATTTTATCCCTCTTCCCAAAACTGGCCAGGGTGAGCAGAGGTGGATGGGTGGAGAGTTCAGATAAATGGTTTCAATTTTGGTCCCTTTCTATCTGACAGCATCCCGTTAAGATTTACGACCTGGTGCAGCATATGCATGCTTCACTGTAGAGGTTTAAATCATGTCATGTGAACTGGCCTTACCTTTCCAGTGGAAATAATGGTCCCCAGGTTCAGCACTAAGCAATGAAATGCATTAATAGCACCGCGTGCCTTAGGATAATGGTGCTATTAGCAGGCAGCACAACTCTGTGTACAAGTAATGGGACTGCATCTCTTTATAATAACATCTGGCACTTCTATTGCACTCTTATGCAAGGATCTGAAAGCACTTCATAAAAAAATGGGCCTGATCCATAGCTGTTCTTGGTGTAGTTACACTGCTCAGTGCTTTGTTTCTGCTTACTCCTCTGCCAGCTAAACGATGCCTGGGCAGGCTGATAACTCAGCAGTGTATTAGCACAGCTGGGCTTTGCAGGAGGGTTGGGGCAGAGGTAATTAGATGATGATGGAGCAGGATTATCTCCAATATGGCACTGGAAGTAAAAAGAGGCATTGCAGAAAGGCTAACAGAGGCTTATATTATCAAGAGGGTGGAATGAATGGGCATTGGCAAGAAGAGAGCAACCTAGGTTCAGAGCCTTTGTTTTATACAAAAAATAAACTCATCAAACCAAAACCATAAAAGGGTGGTTCTGGGAGTTTGAGTCTAAGGGATACAAGCATTAGAGTGAAGTAATTTTAAATTCAGTCCTTATAAGGTACCTAACAAGACCTGTCCATAATTCTTAAAATGATAAGGGATTCATGTGATTAGTTGGGATTTGATAGGTTGTCTCTGTTCAAAGGGAACATAGACTGTGAATGTGACAAGGTTTTGCAGCATTCTTCTGGTGGGGGAATGCTGGGCAGAAGGCTCCAGAGGTGCCTGGGTAGGAGCATGGTGGGTGTATGGGAAAGGCCAAGAGACATGATACCGCAGCAGCAGGGAACTGAACTCTAATAAGGTAGTGATCTTTTCCAGGCTTGAGTTTCTATGATGCTTTTAGCAGTCCTGTTCCCTGTAGCTCCCAGACATGACCTGGCAACATCGAAGAGAAAGCCATGTATAAGTGTCCTGGTGTACAGTGAGTGGCAAAGACATGTCCAAGAGCTAGATCAGCCTTCTTTGACCTGCAGGAGCCTCACACTGGAAATAGCCTGTTTTTCTGTTACCTGACTCTGGATATACAGAAACTCCAAGTACTAGAAGAACTTTGTACCTAGATATAAACTCTTTATAGGTGCATTTTTTCCCCTTTAATTCCCTCTTTCTCCTAATAAATACATACAAAGATCTTAACCCCAGATACAAAACTCTTATCTTAACTCTAGATATTTTAATTTTTTAATGATCTGCACCAGATGGCTGAGCTTAATTCCGCAGGAAAGAGAACTCTTCCACCTCTGATTTCACCAAAACTTTGCTTGAAAACTGGGCTGTAGCTATCATCAAAAATTAGAGGGTTATCTGCTGAAAATGCTGGCTGTCCTCTTCGTGTTGTGCATGCTGCTCCCTTGAGTCAGGCACTTGAGTTTCCTATCTTAGTTTAATCCTTCTGAAAACTTTTGAGCAGAATCTTCAGGAAAACAGCTGTATTTTCTAGTAGGTGATGCAATAACCCTCACTGAAGTTTTGTCACTACAAATCTGGTCTGTGAGCTGTTGCTTGAATGGTTGCAGTCTGAGCTGGGCTCAGCTGTGAATCTAGAAGACCCCCAAAATTTCTGGGATTTTCAAGTTGCTGGCTAGAGATCTGTGAGTTACATACCAGACTTCATGAAATTGGACTTTTCCTGATGTCTGGTCTGTGTCCCACCATCCCCCAGAGAATAGCTTTTATAGTTTTCTTTAGAAACTGACTTAGGCTCTTGCCTCACTTTATAAGTGAAGTATTTCACCCCATATGACTTAATTAGGTCGCATGAAGTAAGCAGCAGGCTTCTGCCCCACTGTTGCATTCAGCGTCATTAGTGTTTGTAACTTGCTTCGTTATTATCTAAGGAAGAGTTGCAGAATTATTTTTGTATTGGTGTGTAACACAATTTAGCCTACTGAAAGGCGAAGGGAAAAAATCCAGCACTGATTGTATATCCCACAGGACTTAATTAGTTCATATTTTCATGATACACTGGATAATGGGAAGATACGAATTAAATAATAAAAGGGAAGAGAAAATTTCTAATGCTCACTCAGTACCTGTCCACTTCTACCTTGGCTGCGTAATGAGATGTCAGCTACCGTGACACTGATGAGACTTGCAAAACACACTGATAACACACGTAAAGGATGCTCATGGGAAGGTTTGACCAGGCTCTGATGTCTCTGAACCCATTATGCTTAGTGAGCCTTCAGATTATTATTCCGGATCACTGGACCAGACCTAATTATCATGCAAGCATGCTGTTTGAGCAGTGTTTCCCTCCTCTGACTCCCCCTCCTCCTCTGGCCCAGATGGGTGATATAATGTTTGTTGGAGGGCAGATGCCACGTATATTAAGACAGTCATAGGGAAACTGAACTGGTATACTAGTGAATTCTCTACAACCCAGCCCTCAAGGGGTCCCTATTAAGAAATAGAAGGCTAATAAAAAATAACTTGCTAGATAAAAAGTGCTATCCTGGATTATGGCTCTGTCTGGGTATGCTGTGCTGCCTTTAGTTTGTTTTTAAATAGGGCGTTAAGGGAAGGCCTTGAGATCTAAGAAGTAGCTTAGAGTATTGAGGATCTGTGAATTCTTAGCTTGGTGGTTGACACCGGGATAACTGTTTTCTTCACTTCTCAACCAAAAGAGAAGAAAAAAAGAACCCCACAAAAGCTGTGTCTGAGATACATACTAGAAGACCCTTGTTATTTAATTTAATGTAATCAGGACTAGCTCTCCAAATCCACTGGATTCCTCTCCAGATCTTAGAATCACTCATTCCCTTCTTTCTTTTTTTTGTCTTCATTTTCTACATTTACTCTCTCTCTGGATATCGCAGTATTTGGAGGTGAGGAAGAAGGCGAGATATCTTCGCCCACTGAAGATATTTTGTACTTTTTAAAGGTGGCCAAATCTCTTGACCGTGTCCATCTGTGAAGGTTACAAATGATGGAAGGTGCATCTTGCCTTGCAGGTCAAGTAGGCTCTTTGTGTTCTGTGTGATAGATGTGCAACGCTCTTTCATTCTTGTGTTAGTGCAGTCCTCATGTCGCATGAGTGTCTGATGGGTGCATTTTTGAGAGTGAACGGCTCCTAGTTGTTTGCCACTGCTTGCAGGCATGTGTGGATTTCCAGTTTATGATCATTATCTTCTGTTTAAAAAACAAAATAAAAAGTTTCAGTAATGTCATTAGGGTACCAATGCCTAAGGGTGAACATGGGGTATTCTCTTTGAGGCTTCTTTGCCTTCAAGGCCCTGGCATACTCTCCTTCCCACACCGTCTCTCTTTGGTGCCCTTTGGCTATCTCTTTCCATTTGCCCTCCATCTCCTGTACTGCCCTTTTTTCTGGTGCACCAAAGAATACCACAAAGGGCAAACAATTCTCTCTCTGCTTTCTCCAGTGCTCCCCTTTGCTATAATGCCCAAGAGAAAAACTACTATATCAGTCTGAAAGTCGATAAGCAGGGTATGGATAAAACATACTGCCTGCGAGGATGGATTCATCGTGGTTTGAGTGTGAGCCCGTGAATGAGTCCTGGCACCACGTGCTAGCAGAGATGGAGCAGTCAGGGTTGTGCTTCCGCCCCCTTGGTACAAGGGAAGCAGTGCCACCTGCCCTGTGTCACATTATCATGAAGATGGATGCTAAAGGGTGCTTCAGGATTGGTCTTTCCTCTTCAGCCTCCTTACCGTGGTGCAGAAGTTTACAGGGGAAGCCACAGAGCGGATTCCAGCTTGATAAGTGGTTTGTTTGTAAGGGGTTAATAAAACATTTCCCCTTTTCTAAACTTGAGGGAGAATTATAACAAAATATGATATTTCATTCCTGTATATCAATTTAGATACTGTAAAACACCAGATCCCTTTATTTGGCCATAGTGATCACATCTCGCAGAGACTAGGGAACAGTTTCTTTCGACTACAGCTTATTAGGGGACATCCGGATAGAACCTGATGTTATGGTCTTGGGCTTTGAGTAGAGCTCCTGGGTGCTATGGCAGTGCAAATAGTCAAACCCAACCATGTTACACAGAATGGGATGTCAGGATGAAACTCTTCTAAAATATTATGTGTGTATTTTTAATAAATACACATTTTCAACAGCCCAGCAAGCCCACCCTTGCATCTCCGTATTCCCTGCTTTCTTAACCAGCTAGCTTGATCCCAGTGTTCTTTTAAGAAGGGGGTGGGGAATGCAATGAAACCAAACAAGATTTGAAAGCCTCACAGAAAGGAAATGGAGGAGTCCATAATAGTCTTCACAAAAATAAAACCACAAAGCCAGTCTTGGGGTGTGGATGCTATCAGAGCAGAGAGGTACCATCTGCAAGGTTGTTAAGATGTAGAGAACCAAGATGGCCTCCACAGTAACCACAGGCAATGTGAAGAGATAAATGGTTGACCTGAGCCCATGTCAGGCTAGGATTGATGCCACTATCAGCCCTAGTGCCTTTGCAATGATTTTTTAAGAAATCTCTGATAGAGTGTGTTATCTAGTTACTGGCACGAGGGCAATGGCCTGGAGGCAGCAAGGAGGAGGGGGAAGGAAGAAAGAGAGGAGGAGGAGAGAGAGAAAGGAAAAAAAGGTCATTCCAGGAGGACAATTTTGGTAGGACTAAATGAGAAAATAAGGGCCTTGCTCTGTAAGGAGGTGTGTGTAAATAAACAAATAAATAAAGTAGCTGCTAGACGTGTGAGCAAAGGATAATCAAAATTGCTGCTTTTTCTTTTTCTATTTTTCCTTTTTTTTTTTTTCTTTTTTCTTTCTTTTTTACTTTTTTTTTTTTTTTAATGGAATTGTTCTTGGGCTGCAATGGGAAATTTAGGCGATCTGCTCGTGGTGTGGGTTGTTTTTTTTACCTTTAACTTTTTGTTTCCTGATTTAAGGTTTCACTCTTTCCTCTCCTGCTGTCACATCAAAAATGAAAGACTGAACTATAGCTTTCTTTTTTTCCCCACCATTGTTAACAGCCTCTTGTTCTGTTTTTGTTTTTCTATTTTTAATTATCCCACCGTCTTTCTAATATCTCTGAGGAGATTGTTTACCAAATTATTTGTATCTTTTCAATGAGCCCTCTTCTCCCCATCACTTATACTGTTGCATGAAAGGCACAGTGGAAGTTACCCCCAGGATAGGATGCTGTTATGCCCTGGATGGGATGCCAGTCCCTTGTCAACCTACAGCACATCAAAGCCTTTCCAGTTGCATTTAAACATACCTGTGTGAAATTAGAACTAAGCATAGCTGAGTTTAATGAGAATTGTTTTCTTTCTCTCCCCTCTATTTATTCCTGTTCCCCACCTTTAAGAGAAACACAGATTCAGAGGGAAAAATATCATTTTGGAGATGCTCCTCCAGGGAACAGAAAGCAAATCTTTTCCCTCCTGCACGAAGAGAAGGCTTGAATTAAGGTCAGGAGGGTGTGGGGAAGCCTTCCTGAGGGAGTGTGGGCACATTTTCTCTCTGCTTGCTCCCAGGCTCTTGCACAGAGTCTTGCAACCACTTTCCTGTTTAATTATGACAAACCCTAATTGGCTTCAGTGTTTAGGCAGTTTTGGAGGGGGAATGATTGTCTGTGGTTTGAAAGCATGGCTCTGGTTCTCCATCTGTGCGACTCACTCTTAATTTGGGAAAGGGGATGTGAGTATTTGATGGCTTGGTCCATGATGGGGTGCTTGGCCTTGAGCTCTGGGTGAAGTCAGCAGGAAGACTTCTCCAACTCCCTATTTTGGGGATTCAATTGGAAAAGGGCTGAGCTCCTTGGAGACACAAATAGCCCAGATTTGTTCTTCTCCATTGAGGCATGGCTTAATGTATGTTAACGTCTTGCACCTCCTTAGGTGTGGTGTAGGCTGAAGATGTTTTCAGACACTTGCATCACTAAAATAGGATCCTGTGTCACCATCTGACTTTGTGTCCTCTCCCCAGTCTCAAACAGAGCAATACTGTGTACTTGATGCTTCACATGGGAGCAACAAAGGCATTGCCTGACTTAAACTACTTCCCAAATTTATGTTTTGTTAGTGTTTCATTTTAGGCACCTAAATCCATACTGAGGCCCTGACATATGAATGCCCAGTTCTGAACTTTAAACCTCCCCCTTGATGATCTTGTTCTCTCATCCACATCAAAATTGATTGGATTTAATCTTCCAAAATGCTGAGCCTACATAGGTGTTGGTATGTCAGGTGTCTCTATGTTCCTGCAAGTCACTCTTAATTACTGGTGGTTTATCCAGAGACATTTATGCAGGAGAAAAAACTTGCATACAAAGCCACAGAATTCTCTAGACATTTGCTTGTTTGGATAAGCATTGGCAGAATATGGGCCAGTAACTCAGGTGGGCTGGTTCTCATTATCCATGGGTTGCAGAGGAGGAAGACCTCCTTCTCTTCTGCCTCTGCGAAGTTTCAGCTAGGTTGTAGACTGCACCTGGACCGAGTGTAATACCTCTGTCATTCATGGCATTGTGTAAGGTGGGTATTGGGTTACCTCATCTATAGGGACATAGCTTTAAAGAGCTCAGTTTGGTACCTCGGTTATCCTATAGCAACAAATGCAGGGTCAGGCTTCCCATCCAATTCACAAGAAGTGAGAAGAAGCCTTGGATAGACTGTGTTTGTGGGACAGTTGGGTTTTGCTTCATTTAGGAAAAAAATAGGTAAATCCTGAGGATAACAAAAACCTGAAAAGTTTGGTCTTGTAGTAAGCTACCAGTAATGATTGAAAGATAATCATCTTGCATTATGATTTCTTCTGAGTCTTTAAAGTAAAGAGCAGAGTAAAAATGAGGATTATTTGTTGTGTTGTTCTTTTTAAAGTTTGATTTAAAAAAAAGTGCTGTAACAGGAGGAAAACCCGACATGTTCAAGCACTGTACTACAATTAATCTAATGGGGCCTTCCTTCTGTCTTTCAGGAAAGGGTTAATTTTATGTGATTGCCAGTAAAAGCAAGCTGTTTTCATGATGAGTCTGTAATAGCCGGGTGATAGACTGGTTTAACAACTGCTTGCTAAATGCTGGGTACCTTCCCCTGATTGGCAGCTCCGTAAGTGGAAGCCCCTCGTGTCCAATCTGTCCTTGTGAATAGCTGCAGAGCAAAGGACTTCATTAAGGGATCGTAAGGCTACCTCGTAAAAACTAGCAAATAATTACGATGGCAATGGGAAGGAACGAAGAGGACTGAGTGCTCTGTGGTCCCCATGAAGAAAAGCAGACATCCCAGAGCAGGGAAGCATCAGGTGAAGTGGATGTTATAAACACTTTCTGGTGAACACTGTGTCTTCTCAATAAA
>JANHGB010051255.1:8181-19625 GCA_026283785.1 Coracopsis vasa
TGGAAAGGACCTTAAGATCATCCAGTTCCAACCCCCCTGCCATGGGCAGGGACACCTCACACTAAACCATGTCACCTAAGGCTCTGTCCAACCTGACCTTGAACACCACCAGGGATGGAGCATTCACGGCTTCCCTGGGCAACCCATTCCAGCACTTCACCACCCTTACAGTAAAGAACTTCTTCCTTATATACAATCTTAACTTCCCCTGTTTAAGTTTTAACCCATTACCCCTTGTCCTAACACTACAGTCCCTAATGAAGAGTCCCTCCCCAGCATCCTTATAAGCCCCCTTTCCAACCTTGACTATTTTATGATTCTATGATTCTATGAATGTGAGGTTTGGTTACTACTATCTAAGTAGTTGTTGTTAATAAACCAATAAACTGCTTCAAACCTGAAGAGGTTTATTGTGAACTGAGCAGCTTTTTCCCTGCAATGGTTTATCCAGGACTCAATGGCTATTTGACTTCTGCATAGGAAACACCATTCCTGATATGTTGCTGTCCATAGCAGTTTCATGCGTTAGCCATTTGGATGCAAGGTGCACAGCAGTAATGGTGTGGGGAGGATTAGCCAAAATTCTTTGATACATAGTGGAAAAATACTGGAAAAATACTGGGAAAACTGAATTTGTGGTCATAGCTGGAGCAACACTCAGCACAGATTAGCAGGGAGCCATCAGCCTCCAACTCTCATAATCACTTTGTACTTCCACTTGATATAAATAATGAATTATCACCCCTTGGGCTATACTCTCTCCAGTTCACCACATAGGTGGGATGGGGCTCTAAGTCCTTACACTAATGACAACTTAATTGCTCTTGCACAGTGGGGCAGCACTTGCAGTAATGATTGCAAAGGTCTGGTTTAGAGTAGCCCCAAGCCTGAGGTTGACACATGGTCAGCACACACATAGGGGAATCCAAATTCAGTCCTTGTTTCTGCAGGTGCTTTCATACTTGAACAGAAGTTTAACACAGTAGATGACTGAAGACTTTGAATGTTCTCAGTACTGCAGAATCAAACCCTGTCCACAAAATGTAGGAGACCTCATAAGCTGTCAGATAAACTGTCGCTGCTTGCCCAGCTCTGTAATGGAGATAACCATTCATGGATTAGGGATTGCAAGTTCCTATGCAGGGGATTGTAGAAGGCTGAGAAAGTCTGGTCTTGGAGATAGATAGGGCAGGAGGAAGAGGATCAAGCAAATGGGACCTTACCAAGGCCTTTCTGCCCCTGTCAGAGCTTCACATGCAAGAGATTCTGCTCTGGTTTCAAAGCTGCTGCCTAGAGCTCCTCCATTTCTCATGCTTTTCCTTTACAGCAGTCATAATAGCACCCTATGGTAATGACTTGTTGAGACGAGCCATTTCCCTGTTTTGGTTTATCCATCAGCATGTTGGTACCTGGGGTTCTGAAGGGTGAGAATTGTCACCCCTGGCACTCTTGTAGGAATCAGTGTCTTGCCTCGGAGTAGCCATAAAACCTGTGGTTGACAGTGAATATGGCAATTACATGAGGTGTAAGAAAAGCCCGTGAGGTCTTTATGCCTCTTGACTTTTAATGGGCTGCCTCTGCAGACATTCATCCTGAATGAAATATGATGAACAGAAGAAAAGAAGGGGAGGGGAGGAGGGAGGAAATCCCTGTGCAGACACAGAGCCCAGCTATTTAGATCTACTGCGTCTCTCTTCTCAGAGCATTGATTAGGAATATTTGCTTCCTCTTTAACGCCACCATTGATATTTCATTGTTACAAAGCTTGCTCCCCATTAAATGCCTCCGTGTTTCAGGGAAATATTAACAGTGGCTGAGAGATTATTTACATCCCTCAAGCTTTTAGACTGGGAAGCAGGTTTGTAGTTGTTTGTTATGTTTTTCTCCACTAACACTTCAAGCCTGTGGAGGGATCTCTTCTTATCACATCAGCTAAACGTTATTTTCTAAGTGCTATCACTTACTTAGACTAAGTCCTGAAGTAAATCCCTGAAATCTTGCAGACACCAGTATTCAGAATCAAATCACAGCTTTCCTCACAGATGCTTTTCCCAACATACCTTCGCAATAAAGAAAGATCTCTCTGTGCTAACCCAGGATCCAAAGGCTTCACTCAAGAGCTGTCCCTTTTTCCACACTCATAACAGGAATGTATTGGGCAGTGTGCAAACACACATAAAAATTAAACTCTTGGGCTTTTAAGGGCTACTTTGCACTTTGTGGTCCTTCTATTTATCAGTCTGGATACATACCTTTGTTATCTTCGTATCACATTTCATACAAGGGACATGTGCCCTTAGTATCTTTGTACCACATCCCTTCTCCAGTTACTCAGGTATATTGGTTGTAGTTAAGCACACTTCTATATTTTACAGCATCTTTTCTCTTCCTTTGAAGAGAAAATCTTAATCTAGATTAAGAGAAAATCTAGATCTTAATTTTTCAAAGTGAATGAAGTAAAATGCAAGTCTACATTCAAGAACCAAAAGAAAAGAGAGCATTACATGCTCCATGAGAAAGAGTGATCTCTCTCTTAGGCTGCAGAGATCTGTTTGTAGACCTCTGTCAAGAGGAGGAGTTCTTCAGCATTTAGGGAGCTATTACTGCAACTGAAGCAGGCCTTGTTCAGTTACAGCTGCACACATTTTAGCTCATAAGGCTGGAAAATCTGTCTTTTTCCTTGTCTTTTATCTTCAACCCATTTGAGCACAGGGAGGTCACACTGGAAACAGTGTGTTGGTAATTATGTGAGGGTTTTATGTACGAAATAATGATATCATAAATTAGTATGAGTCCAAGATCAACAGCTTTAAGGAAAGTACCAGTCATCAGGAGTTTCCTACCAAAATCATCAGAGCTGGTTGTGCTCTACTCTGTTCAAGAAAATCCATCAGAAGAGCACCATTCATACAGGAATTTACTGTAAAAGATACAGACACTCAGTGTGTGTGAGCTCAAGAGACTCACATTCAGTCCATGTTTCTTGGTCCCTCATAATGAAGCTGGACACGGTGGCAGCCTAGGATGAACCTGGAGTTTAAATCATAGAATCATAGAATAGTTAGGGGTGGAAAGGTCATCCAGTTCCAAGCCCCCTGCCATGGCCAGGGACACCTCACACTAAACCATGTCACTCCATCCAACCTGGCCTTGAACACTGCCAGGAATGGAGCATTCACAAATCCTTAGAACCTGTCATAAATGGACTTTCCAGACTCATTGGCACATGAAGATGTCACATCAAAAATAAGATCACAGCTGAAAGCATTAAGAGGTCCCATCATAAGCAAAAGAAAATCTGTCTCACCGTGGCTGCAGGGCCAAGGAACCAGGAATCAAAGCTGGGGATTATTGGAGTAACTCAAAGCTCTGAGCTGCAGTTGACTGGAACAGCAGAAGTTGGGATAATCAACACAAGCTGACTCAAAGCCTCACTGGAGCTAAGACTTTCTCCTTCTTTACTGGAGAGCTGTTGCTGATCATGCAATTGGTAGCACCTTGTTTCTGCAGAATGCTGAGGCGTCTGCATCCAGTGATGTTCAACAGCAAACACCTGGAGAATGAATGGAGATTATGGCAGATGTGCACACTTGAGTCAAGGCTTTCAGAGAGGCACCTTTGTCCACCCAGGATCCAGAGGACAAGATGTCTAAGACAGAGACAACTTAAATAGTCTTCGAAGGGATGAAGGAAAACCTCTTTGCAGGGGCTGGTGTCACCCATTTTTGGTATCACAAAGCCAAGAGAAAGTGGATTTGGATGGGAAGATGCTTCAGGCGAGAGGAGAAACAAAAACAACTAGACAGTGTGAGACAGAAACCTTTAACCTTGATCCAATGAATCCAGCAAAACTGGGTTGCTAATGCTTGACGAAGTTTCACAGGAGCTACTGATTAGACTGGATTTGCTTGTGTTAATCCACACTCATCAAAGTGGAAAGAAGCAGAAGTCTCCAACTTGCAATGCTCTAAAAAGTTATTAAGTCACAATCCAGATCAGCAAGTACTGGATGTACTTCAACGTCAATCCTTGATGTTGGCATCTTAAGGCAGGGCAACCTCCCATTCATGAGAAAACAAAGAATAAACACAACATAGTTATGACATCCTTTATATTATAGCCATTACCTGCAGATTAAAGTCTTCCCATGGAGATAAGATCTGTCTGTATTTCTCTGGCTGCAAAAATCTTACAGAATTTGATGTAGAAATAATAATATTTTAATAATACTAATAATAAATCTATACAAAATAATAAATAATTTGGCTGGATTAGGTAATGAGGATTATCCCATGGATATCATGGAGCTCCTCAGAGGAGAGGGGTAGTATTATTCCATGTGCTGGAATATTCCATAGATTTTCAATGGAATGCCATCAGGCTACAAGTTTCATGCTGGTAGCAACCATTAGTCTGTATTAGAGGAAAATCTCCCTTAGATTCCACAGAGTTCCAAATCAGGGGAATATTTTCATTTGCTCATTGATTGTTACCATTAGCTTTAGGAAAGAGAAGCTGTTCATTTGTTAATAAAACATAAATGGAAAACTAGATTTATCTTTCTTTTCTGTTTCTAAAGACTGAGCCTGAAAAAGGTGATATTGCTTTATCAAGAGAAACAGAATCCAACAAAGTTTAGTTATAATAGTACCCTGAAATGAAGGTAAAGAGTATTCATCTTCTTCCACAACTGATAACTGTTGTTATAGCACTGCAGCTTGTGAAACAGGTTCTCTCAGCCCACATTTTCATAGCTGCACCATTAGTAAGCCCCATGCTACCTAGTTTACAGTTCAGTTCGGCTCCTCCAAACCATGTTATATTGCGGTGAACCTAGATACACAGGCCTGAGCTTGGTCTGGTTCCTGACAAAGCATTGTGCAAAGTGAACTTTCATGGATACGTGTTTCTGTAAAGCCCTGATATGTGGGTATTAGTCTCTGGATTCAAGAAAGAGCAACTTTTTTAGGGAAACAAATGGAGCTGCATAAAAACCATTGTAAACACTTCCTGCAGCATTGGAAATGTCAGCTATTATGCATTCAGTGTACTGTTACACCCACAGGCATTTCCCTTGACTGATGTTTCCCATGGCTGAATAAAATGCTCCAACCCATTATCCAGACTGTTTTACTTAAGTATGTTCCTTAAGCGACCTCTTCTCACCTTTGTGAGCAGGTGATTTCTTGCACTTGTGACTAACGTAATAGGAGTAATAAAAGGCATTAAAAAGCACCTAACACACAAATCTCAGGTAGCTGCCGATGGATGATCATTAACGAATGGAAAAGGCAAAAAAGCTCCTGGTAGGCTCTGCAAGGGTTGCTTCCAATCCTTCCGCTGTTTTCAGCAGGTTGCCAAAGGCAAGTATGAGTTTTCTGATGGTAAAATGTACTAATAATGCAAAGACTGAGGAGGTGGTTAAGTCCTTGGTACAGGAGAAGCGTGGGGTATTAGACCTGATCAGCAACCAGACTTCTACTACAGCTGAATGAAATTGTGGGTCCATGGAAGCAAAAGATGGAGGTTATGCATATGGGGGAAAGGGTTCTGACATGGGGCTGCTTTTGCAATCCAGTGAAACAACAGCCCACAACCCGTTGTCATATCTAGACATCTTAGGAGATCACCAGAGGTGAGACAATACTGAGCACATGAAAGAGACTCTTCTTCTTCATGGATGTTAGTCCTCTATCTGCTCTGATTTGTGTGCACTTGACAAAGGGTTTGAAGAAAACAATCAAGGGATGGGGTTTTGAAGAGTGAAGAAAATGCCTTGCAGTGAATGACAGAGTTACCTGATTTCTTATCATGCTAATATGACAAAGAGGTGACCTAATGATTATGAACAGCTACTTCTTCAGTATACCTTTCTTCTGATACTTGTAGGTGCCCTATCACAGCCACAGATCTTCCTCTTCAGGTGACTGTGTCTATACAATGATGCCACCTTCAATCTGGTCCTCAACAAACCCAAACTCCTGCCTTTGCAGACTACACAGAGCTCTTGAACGGCTGTTTAACTGCCTTGCAGTGAAATGAGAGAGAATACAGTTTATTTACTAAACCCATTAATCAACTGATTACAGCCCAAATTAATTTTTATGTATATTCCATCTTGCCCGTCAAAACACAAAGCAGATGTTTTAGTGAAAAGGGAGTTTACTCAGATTATTGTCATATAGAATCATAGAATGGTTTGGGTTAGAAAGAAAATTAAGACCATTTAGTTCCAATCCACTATAATGGGCACTAACTCCTCACACTAGACCATGTCACTCAAGGCTCTGTCTAACCTGGCCTTGAACACTGCCAGGGATGGAGCATATATCACTTCTTGGGCACCCTGTGCCAGCACCTCAGCACCCTCACAGTAAAGAACTTCTTCCCTAGATCCAACCTGAACTTCCCCTGTTTCAGTCTGAACCCATCACCCCTTGTCCTATCACTACAGTCCCTGATGAAGAGTCCCTCTCCAGCATCCTTGTAGCCCCCTTCAGACACTGGAAGCTGCTCTGAGGTCTCCACACAGCTTCTCTTCTCCAGGCTGAACAGCCCCAATGTTCTCAGCCTATCTTCATATGGAATGTGCTCCAGTCCCTGAGCATCCTTGTGGCCCCCTCTGGACTTGTTCCAACAGCTCCATGTCCTTCTTATGTGGGGACACCAGAACTGCACACAGTGCTGCAAGTGGGGTCTCATGAGAGCGGAGTAGAGGGGCAGGATCACCTCCTTCAACCTGCTGGTCACGCTTCTTTTGATGCAGCCCAGGGCACAGCTGGTTTCTGGGCTGTGAGCACACACTGAAGCTGGGTCATGTTCAGTTTCAAATCAATCAACACCCCCAAATCCTTCTCCTCAGGCTACTCTGGCTCACTTCTCCACCCCACCTGTAGTTGTGCCTGGGATTGCCCCGAACCAGGGGCAGGACCTTGTACTACACGTTATTACTATTATTACTTATTCCTAGACAAGTTAATCTCACATCAGCAACAACCACTTTGAACACCACATTTTGGGAAATCAGGAAGCACCAAGAACTTGCCAAAACTCCCGGAGAGACAGAATCTTTCCAACTTACACTCAAAGCGTGACTCCGGAGGTGCTCCTGGCGCGTGAAGCGCTTCCCGCAGGTCTCGCAGGGGTAGGGCCGCTCACCCGTGTGGGAGCGGATGTGCCGCTTCAGGATTCCCTTCTGCTTAGCTGTGTAGGGGCAGAACGGGCATTTGTGAAGCTTGATGGGCACCACTAACACGTCACCTTTGGGGAAGAAACACATTGCATTACGTGAAGCAGATGGCAGTGGCAGCTCCTTGTCCTCCCCGCTGCAAACCTGAGTCAAGACAACCACACTGTCCTGTCTCTCCACATTTCCCTTACCTGGGATTGCTGCAGGTTGTGCAGTTCCAGAAGCCATTAACACAGCTGCAGGTGATGGCATCCCTGAAAGCTCAGCCTGCCTGTACTTACACAGCTGCTGCTCTGAGGGAGTTGGCTCTCATTTGCTTTTAAGAAGGCATTTAATTAAGCACCAAACATTTGCCTTTAGTGCAGTGGGGTCTCTGCACTGTCTCCACTGTCAAAGTCTCCCATTTCCTAAGATACCATTAGCATTAAGCAGCATTAAATCCCAAAATCTTTAACACAAATTACACGTAGTAGTAGCACAATATGTCCATGTGCTTTTACAAAGTGCCTAAATTGAGGTGTGGGGAGCCCACCTGGAAACAGGAATGCCTGTTTCTACTGCCAGTCACATCAGCCTTTCTACTGGGAGTAACACGACGAAGGGCTCCAATACATTTGCTGAGGATATTTTACTTCTCCTGAAATTAAACTCTATGAACACAAGTAAAATGTAATTTATAAAGTCAGGCAAAAAAAGAGGATTAAAACTGAAGATCACATTTTCCATAAACATGGGTATTGCAGTTTTGCAGCAGCAGCCCAGGCATGAGCTTCCCCTCCAGCATAAAGGCTGGGATGTTACACTACAAGATCAGTTTTCCCTGTTTCAGGGAAGGGTTTGTGTATTGAGCCTTGAGCTCTGTCAGTTACATCAGGCTGTGGAACATTCCTTGTACTGAGGTTTGTCCAACCCAGTCTCAAAGAACCCCAAAAGGAGTGTCTAAATGTATTAATGTGTGAGTGAAATTCATCTCACCTGATTTGGGACCTTCACAAGGTGTTGCTAATCCCTGCTGGATGGTTAGAGCTCTGTTTAGCAAACAAGAAACCCAGTTCCTACTCCTGCCTTGCTCCAGACTCTTCCAAGATGCCTGTTCTCCCTCCCTCCATGGTGAAGGAAACCAGGAATGGATGTGGACACATGAAAGTCAGTGGTATTTATCTCATCTTCAACTTTGTATTTCTCATTCCTGGTGTCTTCTGAAAATGCTAAGACAGCAGGAGCACTGGAAGCTGAGGAGAGATACTCCCATTCCACTGAACATCCTCGAGGTTTGGTTTTAGCAGAGACACAGACCTAAGACATGTTTGAGGGCTTCCTCACTCCTGTTTAAAGCACATCTACCACTCCATTTCCACTCTCACACCACCTGATTCTATAAAATTCTAGAAGCACCACCCTTTTAGTGAGTCATTAATGGTCTGAAGACTTAAAGAGAGGTAAAAAGGTAAATGAATTCTGTGTGCAAGATGCTCTTGCCTTGCTACACATCCCTGCCCAGAGGCACAATGTGGTGACAGGGCTCTGTCCTGGCAACCTTTGTCCTTCAGTGTCTTGTGATGTTATCAGATTCCTTCTTTTAAAGCAGTAAGAGAATATATTGGGTGTATTTGCTTTAAGATCACACATGCACACTTGAGCTGGAAGTGATGTGAGTGTACTTGCTATCTAAGAGTAGAATACTTGGGGAAAGGTTTCCTGCCTGGTGCCCAACCCACTCCTGCATCTGTCACATCCTGATCAGTGATGACACTTGCAGTGCCTGTCAGAGCTGCCTCCATCTTTGTAAGCAACTAAAATGCCCAAATCCTTATTGTCCATTTCAGGAGAAACTCCTCTGGACCTGATCTTCCTCTTCTCCAGCTCTCTGCCACTGCTGCTGGGAGATATTCCTGTCAGTGTGAGCCATCCCATCCCATGGGGCTCAGGAGGAAGTGGGAGTGCCCAGTTGAAAAGCCAATCTGCCCCTCGAGGTAAAAATTAAGTCTTGTCTTTCTGCAATACCACAGAGCTTAAAGCTTTCAGTGTTCTGAAAAGAATTCCTGGGCATCACTCACTGTTGTATAGAACCGATTTCTGTCCTTTTGAAGTTCAAAGCACCAGCAGCTGATGTGCTGGCAAAAGCTTCAGTGGAATGAGCTACTTCTGCTCTGTCAGTTCTGCAGCAGATCCCTCTTGTGGCAGCTCAACTCATCTTCCTGATCGCTCTTTATAGCACTAATGCTACAAGAGGAAGAGCCTTTTTCACAATCCTTTCAATCAGGTCTCAACTGGGATCGTTTATTAAAGCATTACCACCAACACTGAACTCCAGCATCTGCCTCAGAGAGGCTGGAAGAGCCATCAGAAATACTTACCTACCAAGTGCTGCACTGAATAAAGAAGTACAGCTCTTTGGGAGTCCAGAACAATAGTTTATTTTGCTGTGGCATAATATTCAGCAATATATTCCTGCACAAGAACGAGAGTAACAAAGGAAGTCGCACACTTGGTGATTTCCTCCTCCAACCTACAGCCTGCACCCCCTGAGTCCTCTCACCTGTGTCCTCACCATACCAGTCGCTGTGAATGTCCATCATGGAGCTCACTGCCACCCCTGCATCCTCTGGCCTACCCTCAAAGCCCCGGACAAAGTGATGGACCACGTCCTCCTTTCTCTGAGCCGAGCTGTTGCGCAACAGGGCCTCAAGGAATTGTTTCATGTGATAGTTATTGCAGGCCAAATCCATGGCCTGCCCGCTGTGCAGCCCCTCTTCCATCTGCTCCAGGGACAGCGGGGTCGGATACTGCGGCAGCCGCTCACCCGCTTCCACCTCGACCTCCACCTCATCCGAGTCAAACTCCACTTTGGGTTCCACCCCTTTGGGCAGTGAAGAGTTGACATCGTCCGGGGAGT
Source organism: Coracopsis vasa (assembly GCA_026283785.1). NCBI lineage: Eukaryota > Metazoa > Chordata > Aves > Psittaciformes > Psittacidae > Coracopsis > Coracopsis vasa. The sequence goes on from JANHGB010051255.1 coordinate 18,267, forward strand.
CACTGCTGATGGGGTCCCGGACCACGAGCTCCAGGGGATGGCAACCACTGCACTCGCCACAGGGAGGGTCCTGCTGGCAATCCGAAATCCCTTCCTTCTCCTGCAGGGAGGACACAGAGGCAGAGCACTGGCTCTTGGAGCTGAATGAGGTGCCCTCTCTGGCAGACCCCGTGCTCCCACTATCAGCCTGATAGAAAGCCGCTTCCCTCTCTATTTTCCTGCAGATATCCAGCGAGGAGCGGATGTAGGTCTTGCAGAAGTTGACCACGTCGGTCATCTGCAGGTAGCTGGCTGCAGACATCACCTCGATAACGTTTTCCCCACAGAGATCCAGCTTCCCGGAGTAAAGGAAATCCAGGATGATGGAGAAGGCCTCGGAGGTGACAATGTCCAGCGAGGCGGTGCTGTGCCTGCCGCTGTCCTGGATGTAGTGGATGAGGAGCGCTCGGAAGTACCCGCTGTTGGCGAACAGGATGTTCTTGTGCGCTTTGAAGATCCTCCCCTCCACGATAATGCTGCAGTCGCAGAAGAAGTCCCTCTTGCGCTGCTCGTTCAGCTCCCCCAGCAGCTTCGCGTAGTACGACTGCATCTCCATGGCTCCCGCCGCTGCGGGGACAACGGGAACGGGGTCAGTGGAGGGGAGAAGGAGGAGGACTCCGGGACCCACAACCGCTGCGGGCCGCAGGGGCCGCGCTACCTCCCCCCAGCCACGGCCACCACCGCGGAGACCCCAGCCCCGACCCCGGTCCCCGCTCACCGCCGCTCCCGCCCGGCCGCCGTACCGGGGCCACCCTCCGCGGAGGAGGAGCAGGAAGGGGAAGTGACGTAACGAGAGACACGGCCCACTGAGGGGTGAGGGGTCGGTAAATATTGGTGACGTCACGCCGCCAAGATGGCGGAGGGGTGAGAGCGATGGGGCTGAGCCGGGTCGAGGGGCAAGGGAGCGGGAGGGGATGGAACGGAACAGGGGTGCCGGGGTGATGGAGCGGGGCTGGGCCGGGGTCCGGGTGCGCTCCCGGGCTCTGCCTCACACGCGTGTCCCCCGCAGGGAGGACGCGGGCTGGTGGCGGAGCTGGCTGCAGCAGAGCTACCAGGCCGTCAAGGAGAAGGTAGGAGGCGGCGGGGCCCCCTGCACTGGGTCGGGGGTGATGGGGGAGCCGCGGGGGCCGGCCGGGGCCGCGGCAGCGCTGGGCTCTGCGGGTGTGGAGCTCACCACCCGAGCAGGGAGGGCAGGAGCTCGCGGTGCTGCTTTGTAACGCCCCATCCCTGGCAGTGTTCAAGTCCAGGTTGGACACAGGGGCTTGGAGCAAGCTGCTCCAGTGGAAGGTGTCCCTGCCCGTGGCAGGGGTTGGGGCTGGA
>JANHGB010051258.1:0-26169 GCA_026283785.1 Coracopsis vasa
CTCATCTTACACAGAAGGGATGTCTGGCCCCTGGCATCCTAAGCTGCAGTGCATGGTGTAAAACTGAAATCTGCTCTATGAATGCTCAGCACCGTTATATTTAGCATGAGCAGCTATGCTGGCTACACATGGTATCCTGTTTTCTCAGTGCATGTTTGGGAAATGGATTATTCCTTAGCTCCACATTGGGATATGTGCATGAGAGGAACAAGACATAGGAAACGTATGCATCTAAAGGGGCATACAAGAAATGAGAAGAGGGACTTCTTACAAGGGCATGTAGGGATAGGACAAAAGGGAATGGCTTTAAATTGACAGTGGGGAGATTAAGATTAGCTATTGGGAAGAAATTCTTTACTGTGAAGGTGCTGAGGCACTGGCACAGGTTGCCTGGAGAAGTTGTGGCTGCCCCATCCCTATTCGAGGCCAGGCTGGATAGGGCTTGGAGCTACCTGGTCTCTTGGAAGGTTGTAGATGATCTTTAAGGTCCCTTCCAACCCAAACCATTCTGTGATTCTACGAAACGTGGTTGGCCTTTTTTTTTATCTCTAAGAGGTGACAGATGACTACCAATGTCAGTACAGTTTCATTAGCCATGCTGGCCTAAACAAACTTAGGACATATCCTACTAATTTAAACGAGCATGCTGCTAGTTCACCGGTCTGGCAAGATCCTGAAATCCAAAAGCAGAAGTGTGTTTTGTTCTGACATCAACACGCAGAGACCATTCTTGACCCCCCACAAGTAGGGATCCGTCCCACTTTTTCCCCACTGTGCTGCTCTCCGCAAGTGTGCCTTGTCACACGCATTGGAATTTTATTCCACACCAGGGCGAGGCTGAATACTGCTATAGTGCATTGATTTCATTTTCAAGGTAGTGTATAGACTACCCGGAGTCACAGATCAGAGAATTGCTGGTCTCCCCAGTCACACACCAAACATCATGAAGGAGCTAGGTAGAATATAAATGGATTATCTCAGCTGTGATATGTGAGAAGCTGCAGTGATAACGCGGTCTTGGAATAGTACCACCACTGTGTATTAATAAAAGCATGACGCACGGCCACTGACACATGAGTTTGGCACGTTAGGTGGGAAAGAACATGTCTGCTTCTGGTCTAGCTGGCAGGTCATTCCTACATCCTCCAGCACACACAATCCCCTGACAAGCATTTTATAAGATCTACATTAACAAGCCACAGTTGAGCATTTCGCCACAGACAATGTATGTAAATGTTATCATGCAAGATTGAATTCTCGGAGATGAAAGCGTACAGACCTGTGCAAATATGATACACGTCACAATCTCAGATGACTCAAATACACTTAAACAGCTCCAATATCACTCTGGGTGATAAGAGAAGTTACCTCATTCCTGCTTCCCAGAACTGACTGTCCCAAAGTCACAGGGGACTTCCAGCTTTCAACCAGCAGCAGCAGCACGATGTAGAAACAAGCCTTGATAATCCCCGTTGGGACATACCCACCAGGGCGTGTTAGTAGATGTCCCCATTGTTTCTTAAATGGGTAGGGTTTTATTTCTATGCTTGTGGGATACTGCAAATACAAGAAACTTTTAAATGTTTCAACAAAAGCTTCATTATTAGAAGGGGGGTATTTTGAAACCATAAACTATGCAGATTCTCATGCAAACAGGTGGGTAACACCACAGTCCATAAACTCCTTGACATGATTGAGTCAGTCTGCTTGCTATGTGCAAGGAATTTGGTAATGGTGACTCACTCCTGTCAACTTCTCTAGGCATACCTTCTACAGTTGTGATGTGATACTTAGGAGATAAACCTTTCTCCTTCAAACTCAAATGTTTCCTAAGAACTGCAGTTACTACACAACACCATGATACGATCTGCCTGCTTCAATCTCCTCTGCTGCAGTGAAAAGAGGACACCGGCAAGGGAGAAGCCTGATCTCCTTTGGTTCCTCCTCATTAGCAGGTTAATGTTCTGAGTCTTACAGCCAAAACCAAACTACTAGAAACTCATCTTTCTTCTCTACCACTGCAAGAACGAATCATTCAATTAAGAGAGGTTGAAAAAAGAAAAGAATGATTTTGCAAACTACTCATTCTGTATCATATTAGATAATGGCAAGACCAACAACAGATGTTTCTGAACTGTACAGCCTACCAATAATAATGTGAACTAACTATTCGCTATCATCTCATAGCATTAATTGTCATACTGGAGGACTACAGAAGCCTTCTGCAGTAAGATTTTAACCCTTTAGCATTGCAGTTCTCTGTCTCACCTTTCAGCCAGGGAAGTATGTTTTCTTTAAAAGCTGATTGCTTTTCCATAGACCTGAGTGACCCAAGCTTACAGGTTAAAAGTTCAGCATCCACTTGTGTAAATTGTCTGCAAGACTCCAAATTGACAGCCATGGCCCTGGCCAGGTCAGGCATGCAGCGATAGAGGTCACCCTTCCATGCTGCCCACATAAGGATAGGAAGTATTTTTAACAACTTAAAAATAAACATTTAAATGTATTTTAAAGTACGCCACTTTCTGGAGAATTTCAGACACCTGAACTTGATAGCATCAAAGCTTTGTTACAAAATCAAAAGGCTGCACACTTCCACTCCTTCCCCCTTACCCCAACATCCCAAGGAATTTGTGGACGTAGGGAAGAATCTTCCCAATGTAGGTTCAAATGCAGGCTGTAGAAATGGCATCTGAACCATACATAATTTGGCAGGATCTGGTCCATAATTAGAAGTTTGTCTGCTGATGATAGGTATGAAGATTTTCTTTCTTCAGTGCTTCACATATTGGGTTTTTCATTACTTAAGACACATGATTAGTCTTGTGGGATGGAGACTGCATAAACTGCATTATTGCTGGCTGCTAGGTCACACCCAAGACTTGGCAGCAAATACCTGATTTCTTATTTTTGTTGTTGTTCCTTATTTTAAAAAGTCCTGTTTAAAAAATAATGCAGAATTTCCTTCACTAACTTATTTGTAACATTTACTGCTAAGTAAGCAAAGCAAAACTCTATTCTGACACTGGACTGGAGCAAAGGTAACCTTTCTGCAATGACTTCAAACACCAGTTTAAGGTTTCACTAACTTCTTACTATACATCATCAGAAGAGAATTTAGCTAAAGGAATGTATGCTGAGTATTTCATTCAGTCATGTATTCAAAATGTGTGCAATGTATACATAGAAGTTACATACTCTCAAGCTCTCCATCCTCTTTTAAAGGTCTTCAAAGATACTTTGGAAAACAGACTACAAAATCATCACAGAAAAGGCCTGTTAGAGTCTATACGATACCCTTAAGCAGTATGCCAGTATAGAAAACTGGAAAACTGACCCTATAGCAGTATTTCAAGGCAAGCACACTATATAAAAATTATTAGGTAGGTTGGCATTACTTTCAGACTTCAAATTATTATTATTATTATTTTAAACACCTACTCTGGATTATCTTGGGTATCTGTTACATAACTGTGGTACTCCCACAGCAATTTCGGCAGCTCAGCTATGACTGTACAAACATCTTTCATAACCTTATTGGTGGTTTTAATCTACCTCAAACAATTATTGTTCTAATAAATATTTCTTGCAAATGAAAAAATAATTGTAGTAATCATGCAATAATATTTTTCTACATTACAATAAAAATAAATCAAAGCTTCTGTTCTTACTGTGATCTTAAACAAAGGCATCAAGTTCTCTGGAACTTAAAAAAGCTGTATTACCTGTTAAAAAACATTATAGGTAAGCCACTGTCAACCTTTGATGGCTATTGGAACAATGTTTGCTCAAGTTCTATGTTTAGCCGGATCAGATTGATACTTGGCAACAAAGTGATGGGGTTTTTTTGTGTTCAAACAGTACATGGAAATTACTCCTCACACTACAACTACTGTCTGTTGTCCAGTAGTAAACCCCCATGATATTACAGTGATTATTGTTTGCATTGCAGAGTGGCTGCAATGCCAGTCTTGAAGCTACCGTACCAAGACAAAACACACATTCCTGTTTCAGGGAGCTTACAACAGGTGCACAGGGAGGTGACAGACAAATGCAGATGCACTGGAGAGTGTAACGAAACATTGTGATAGTTTTCATTGATACAACAGGTACAACTCATGGCCCACCAGTAGATTAAAATATTAAGCTTCTGGAAACATCAGAGCCAAAGGGTTTCAATGAGTGATGCAGAAGACACCTAGGAGGGAATTTTTCAGAAATTTATGCAATGGGTCTTCAGGAAAAATGGGCAATTGGAAACAGCATAAAACTGTTCATTTGGAAATCTAAAATGGGTGGTGTAGAGCTTGGCCTTAGATAACTTCTTAATTTGAGTAAGAGGGATGGGGTAACAGCAGGCTTTGGCAGTGATGTGCAAGTGAAGAGAGTAGCTTTACATCTAATGCAACAGAGATGGCAAAGCCAGGGCAGTAACACAAAGCAAGAAGCAACAAGTCAAAGCAAGAGACTAATAAACAACCCACTCTGCAACTTTCTGAATTACTCTGAAATCTAAGTTGTCTAGCTGTCAAGGACAGAAAAAGAAATTACACCATAATTCAGATCAGTATGATGAGGCTGGATTAGACTGTAAATTGCATGACCAGGTAGAAAAAACAGTGAGAGATGCTGTAGGAGAACAAAGACTGGGACAGAGCGAACATAGGTTTTAGGAAAGACATCCAAGTCAAAGCTGCTGAATAAGCACAACAAACAGGACAACAGATGCAGAAAGGAAACTACGAGGATTATAGAGCTGGGGAGTGCTCAGTTGTGCTGAGGCTGAAGCAACAGCTCTTTATCCATGAGGTGTCAGAGATGCAGACTAAGCTTTTTTGACAAAAGGCTACTTCTGTTCCCACCCTTATGCAAAGGGCACATCAGAAACCAAACATCTTTCTTAACATGATTGGTAGTGTAAATAAACCCCAACCATTCTTACCTGTGTAACTATCATGGAGAAGACAAGTAGAATTTCTGGAAGTTACCTATCCATCCTATCCTATCACCCATCCATCTGTGAAACAACAGTCAGATGAAACAGAAACACACAGACTAGCAAAGCACACAAAACCCCACTTTGAAAACCCACCAATATGCTCCAGTTTGTGCTTTCCATGTTGTCACCTGAAATACTTGGAATCTTCCAAGTTCCCACATGAGGAAAAGGTAAGAGGGCATTTAGCTTTAGAATTCAGTAACCCAGCTTTTTTTTTTTTTTTTTTTTTTCAGAAGACACGTCTATAGGATCATCACACAAGTAATAATGAATCTCAACAAGTGCCATCAGCGTGGCATGGCAGGATACTTTTAAGCAGAGGGCAAAAACTAAGACAACCACTCCATCGATTCTGTTTTCCATAAAGCTTCATTCTATTTTGATAGACACATACCCATGAATATCCTTGTGGGCATTTTAAAAGCTGCAATTTCATCTGAGGTTTTGCAAGCTTTGTTTTGTGTGGTGTATGATATCATTAACATCCTGAATATAATTAGAACTGCAATTTTGTGGGCTATATTTTCCCTCTTGGTAGTCCAAAGCCAATGTTTACAGAAACTTTTCAGCACGCTTATTTGATTTGAACTTTTTATTATTATTATTACAAATGTATATTATTTTATTAAAAAAATTCACACTGAAGCAAAGTCAATTCCATTTCATTACAACCAAGAATATAAAATAACTGCAACGAACTCATAGTTTAGTTTTAACAGTCATTTCAAGAGTGACATCAGGACAACTTAAAAGCAGTAAACTCTCAACTCTAGAATGAGACACAAGTATTTTGCTTTGTGGTTTCTCTAGCCCATTGGCACGGGCACTGCCAAATGTGGCCACCACAGATCTAGAGCGGCAAAATTTTGTGGCAGCATGAGGCACATACACAATAATTTCTAATGAAAACTACAAAAATGAAAGATGCGTGCAGGAAATTATTAGGAAAAAAAACAAAACCTGAAGAGAGACAGGCACACTTCCACAAATAGTAAACATGGGAAAATACAACTAGAACAATTTGAAAAGTTACTACCTTACATATATAAAAAGTTCTTTAAATTGCTGTTAAAAAGGACACGTTCTGTCCAGATTTTGTGTAATACTTTTTAGTGTCTACACAAGACAAATTTTTTAAAAAATTAAATAGTATTAATTTACTACTAAATATTTAGGAGATAACAGTGCATTAAGGACTTTTTTTTTTCATATAGTAATACACATCGCTCCTGTCTGGCGACATTTTTAGAAGATTATGTATGGCCTTATGTACAATACATTTATTTAATCCTAAAACAATTCTTTGCTTAATGGTGTTAAAGTACCATTCCTGAAGATTATGAAGGGGGACTAAGCTTATTATGCTTATATAAAATATTATACATATTTGAACACTTCTAGCTTCCCGCCACCCCTCCCGCTATGAATGCTCTTCCCTCCCCCTCCCCAGATACAGTGTCACAGATACAGTGCAGGACTCGCAGCTTTCCCTATATTTTTCCTTCATTGTGCAGTTTGTGCTACATAAAAACTTCACCAACGCGGACCAGGCTGCTCATCCCATTGATTCTCCACGCATTTGTTTCCTCTGAGCCATGATGGGAAAAGCTGTACTCAGCGGCCGCTCTCCCACCACGCGACCAGGATGGAAGAAGACAGTTCTGCCGGTGTCACCCGCCTCTCTTGGTACTTGTGTGAAACACTTTGGTCAGGGTGTAAAGTTATGGGCAGAGACAGAGCTATGAGTACTAATGAAACTGCACAGGTAGAAAAGAACATAAAAATAATGTGGTCCTGGCTTCCCATGACACACTGCATGATTCACTTCTGAAAGCAGAGCATTTTTACCTCACGGGATGACCCCTGGAAAGCAAGGCTTCTTCTGCTACAACTGCCACCCACCTTGGCAACACATGTCAAGTTCACAAGGACAGACAAATTATTTCACCACCAGGAAGCAACTAGAAGAGTGCGCACAGCTTAAGTTTTGCAGAAAACAGTTTTGCTTTTATACACTCTCCCTCCAGTTGTGAGTTTGAAGGCAACAGAGGAAGTCAGCTCTGCTTCATGTGTGCACACAAAAGCTAGAGAGGAATGGCGTGTGGTCGTCTATCAAACCAAGGCAGAAATGTCAGTTCAGCTTAGAGAGAGGTCATGGCAGTCATTCTAGAAGCTGGAAGCTCACTCAATTAAAGTACCTTACATTGCTGTGAAGTTTCACACTCTACGTACAGATTAATCCACACCATGATTTTGCCTTATTGGCACAAGAGCCCACCTTAATTAACTGTATGGTAACACTTCCCACTGACAGCTCCTGACATTGTATGAATTTTGATGATCAGATGCAGTAGGGAGAAGAACTGTTAGATAACTGTAATGCAGAAGACAAAAGATTTTCAGAGAACAGAAGGGTGAAAAGAACAGGAGGGGACAAAAATTACTCTGCCAAAGGTTCATTTCCAGAAATGTGACATTCAAGTCACAGAAATACATATAAATGTTACTTTATGGTATTGCCCAAATATCCATTAGCTCAAGGGTACCTCATCCTAAACTCAGTGAGAGGTGAGACATCCCACTTTAGGAAAGAATGTAACCCCAGGCTCATTGAAATAAAATAAAGGAACAATTAAAATCTGTTCTTTCAAACAGGCTACTAGGGTATGTATAATATGTAGCAGTTCAAAGGTTACACATTGAAAGTACCTTTTGGGAGATTATTTTTCCCCAGAAATATTTTTTTCCTTCAAGTTGCTTAATTTCATTTTCACCACCTTCTTAGCCAGGTGATGACAAAAACAGGTGGTTGCTTTTCCAGAGAAGCTGGGTATTGTCAAAACCACATTGTGGTAGATAAAGCCAAGGTAAGCCAACTAACTGCTCACAAAAGGTATGAAAACAACATCTGTTTGAGGAGGAACGGAGCACTAAAAGCGACTGGGAGATCAAATCCAGTAGAAACATGTACATGTCTAGCTGTGATGAAAAACATTCTCCTCAGAGCAAACAGATTTACTCATCTTGCTAGGTCTGATCACAACTTGGGTGTGAATGTTTATGTGTATATACAATTTTTCTTGTATGGATAAAATACAGAAGAGAACACACTGCAGTATGAAAGCCTGTAACATTAACCATTTACAGATGAACTCTACTCACTTCACCTCTTCTCTGGACACTAGTTATAGAAGTTCACTGATGTTACATTGCTAGTAGCTTTCTAAAAGCATTTTTCCAGGTTTTCTGCAACAAGAGCCAGCCTTATTTCTGAAGGCTGAAAGAAAAATGAAGCAGTCCCAAATTACATGTTGTGTCTCCCCGAGTAACTGTGGTTGCAGAAGTTGGACAATAATCCTCTGATTATGCTTCTGAACTCTTGCTTAATTACTGGGGATTTTCTGCCAGCTACCCATCCACTTACAATCCTTAGGCACAATCAAAACATGTTTGCTCTAGGGAAAAAGGAACATTTCAGTGCAATCAAGCGCATCTGGTGTAACTAATCTGGGTTAATCACAGCAATGTGAGGGACACAGAATATGCATTATAAACATGAAAAAGGAACAATTTTCAACATGCTTTTCAAACTGCGCAATAATTTCTCTTAATTATTAATTCTAACATAAAATTATTAAATGCATTTGTTTTCTCAAGTCTTAGTATTTCTGTCACCTTTACATTTAGAAAACTGGCTCAGGAATGTGAAAGAAAGCTAAATTTATAGAACTCTCAGCTACATTAATCAGCTGCTTAACAGAAAAACAAGACCATCATCCACATTCCTACTGAGACTTGAGGGCAGTAAATACCTTTTCCTGACTATTTTGGTGTCCAGCCTGGGAAGACATTCCATTCTTCTGCTCCAACAGATCCTGAAAGCATCTCCTTTTCATGTGACTGTCCTGGTTTCATTTAAAATAACGCTTAGTTTAAAACTAGTCAGAGCACAATCACTGTGATTTCAAGAATTCAATGTGAATGAGTTAAGAAACATCAGCAATCTTCTGTTTGGCGTTCAGTCCAGTAGCATGAAGCATATCTGTTGCTGCAGAGACTTGGGTGGGTTTTTTTCTTTTTACGCTCTTTTCTTTTTTAAATTTTATTTCTTTTTTAATTTTTTTATTTTTAAGACCTCGCCTGAAAACTAGACTAATAAAAACAGAATAGTAAAATACTCTGGAACAGTAAAATCTTGCTGTTCTTGACATCCATGAGCAAAACAGTAATATCCTGTGAAAATAACATAGTGCTTTAAAAAGGTGCAATATACCTGTATAGCTAAACTGGTTTGCCTAGTATAAAACTAACTATATACAAGCTTGAAAGCCTGGGAGTTCAAGACTTTAAAACTTTAAAATCCCATCAAAGAGATTGAAAAGACAGATTTATGGCAATCACTACAGCATAAGGAAGGTGCACCAGGAATCCTTCAAAATTCCAAAGGGTAAAGAAGTTAAGTGCTGGGTTCAGATCAGAAGAGTTCATTAGAGTAACCACAATGGAGCACATGCAAGGGCAGGGAGGAAGGAAAAATTCACGAGAATCTCTTTTATGGCAATAAAGGGATGGGGGGCTATGGGGAGAGTCTTCAGTGAGTGAAGTTTTCCTTTTGTCATCATGAATTTAATTCTGCATCATAAGTTTGTATTTTTGGTTCTTCTCATTGTTATGAACTTCATATTGCTGGAGTCTTCTGGCTTGTAGTCCTTTCCTTTGAGTCAGCCTGTTAGCCCTCTCAGTACCTGTGAGACTGATGAGATTGGTGATACTGGGAGCTCTGCTGAGACGACGTGGAATAACCCATTGTACTCTGGGACTGAGAAGATCCCTGAATGTTGCTTTGGTAACTCAGGCGTGAGCTGGAGTGCTGCAGGAAAATAAAATGGGAACATGGGAATGAAAACCAGCCTGTTAGGACTACGCAACTTTGGAAACTTTTAACCTCCCTGAAGCTCATTAAAACGTGACTGTTGGAGAAGCTGACTAAACACTGTTACTATTTAAGGTCCCATAAAACAAGTAATCAATCTGATCTGCAATCAGCCTTAGCACAGCACACAAAATACACCAGGTCACTGGCAGACACCTAGAAGTACAGCATGTACACACCCATTTTTTGAAGGAAAAATACACAAGACACAAGAGAGGGCAGACTCCATCTCAGAATTCACCTGTTGCTTAAATTTACATCTATCATTATAAGTGGAAAACCAAACTGCTAAGGCCACAAGCGCCCTCTTTTTGAGACAGGCAATATGAAACATTACAGAGTAACAGTTTCTTCTGTTCCTGAGAAAAAGACAACCATGACCTAAGAGCTACTCAATTTATCTAAATGAAAAATGTCCAGTGGGACAGAATAAAATAATTTTAGGTGAGTCTTTCAATCTGTTGCCGTAACTACTAAAAGCAAGGACAACTGCTTAAAGATGGGCGTGTGTATGTGCAATAACCTAACATTAATTTTCCTGAATGCTTTTTTTTTTCCCCTTCACTGTTTGAGTGGACCACAGTCTCAGCAAGCCAAATTCATGGATCATTTGCCGCTTGTAGTCTGCAGAATTTGCCCTTTATTACCATATCCATTCCCTGTCCAGAATTAATAATTAGCTGCAATAAAGTGAAGCTGCAAACTAATGCAAGTTGCAATATCACTTTGCCTGAGAAGTACTGCTTAATGGATAGGAGACTCTCCAGCAAGGTATACCCCACCCCAATCCACAAGAGAGTGTACAAAAAACCTCCAAAACTATTTGCAATCAACAAACAATTTGCTTCTAGACAAGTTAAGTGCACGGTCAGGCCATTCAGTAGAGTTCTGTTCACTGTCTAGTTAACGGTTGTTCTTGGCTGTTTCCAAGGGTCATCAGCAAGACCGTGGCCAACAGCAATCATCTAGGAAAAGTGTAAGAACCTACATTCTGATTAAATATCAGGATTATAAGTTACAGAAAGCCTCTGGAGAAGTTTAAGTTCTGAAAGGAAATTCCATGGAGACAGTGGGCCTGTAAGAATACCACATCCTCCGCAGACTAAGAATCTACTCAACAAAAGCAACACCTCAGTCAGTGATCTCATTTAACCATTAGATCCCAACCAGGAGAGCTGTGAAAGCCTCCTGACAACTTTTCAGCTGGATGATGAAGAGCAGGAACCTAAAGTTCAGGCAGTGTAAAGCTTCTGCCCTTTGCTTCTGTACATAGCTTCATACCTTTAATTTGACACAAATTGTAAAACATACTAAACCTGAAAAAGATCACATTACTTTTTCTGTGTTCTGTCTAATGTAGGAATATGATATTTATGTAGGAATATAATATTAATATAACTAATAGTTGTATGGAATAACTTCACTTCTTTGAAAACGTCAGTTTGGGAGATAACAGCTCCGCACACTGGCTTTGGAAGAGATGTCTTCCAGCAGTATGCATGCCGTTAATAACCAAATTATGCCTGGCCTGCATGATTAGATTAACAGTATCTGAAACCTGGAATACTGAAATTTGTCTCAAAATTCTGAAAGTTTTTGCAACTTCTAACATAAAAGAAAAAGAATTGTAATAAGTTCTGTGACTTTATAGCAACTAGTTCTGGATGAAAAACATTAGCATGGTGAGCTGAGCAGAACACCCAAGGTCACATAAGGAATGCTCAGTAAAATTCAACACAGAATTTGGACTGACATTTGTGGAAGCAACATACACTGAAGTTGGTGAACTACAAAAAAGTTCACCGGAGACTTTAAATCACAAGCTAAATGAAACTCAAACGGAATCTTCTTCATACTTCTCAATAAGGTATAATGGAATAAAATCATTGCCATAAGACAACAAGAATGTATTAACTTGCCCATGCTTATTTTTGTTCACAGAAGAGAATGTGTTTTTAACAAAGTCAGACTTGGACAAATTGCAGACATTCCTTTCTGGAACAGAAGACAGTCAACTAGAATTTAAGGGCAGATAGCCAAACGCAAGTGTAAAAATGGATACACCATACAATTTAGCGAGTAACATACAGGAAACATACAGATAATCATTTTGATGCCTGTGCTGTTAAAACTTTTGAAGGAAAGAGCCATGGGGTAAAAAATAATCATCTAACTATCACACACAAAAAAAACCTCCACAGGGTATTTAGACTGCTAGCAACCTACAAGGGGGAAGTTTGCTAAGAATTCAGAGAGCTGCATAAAGATTCTATAATGGGTATTATCAAATGCAGCACACCAGTCCCCAAAATACAGACCGAACCAGGCCAGCCATAAATACTGCATAGTCAGACAGCTGTAGCGATCTGTCCAGACCTCAAGCCTGTCTGGAACTCTTCAAAAAAGAAACCTAGTTGTCCTTACCCTTAAACTGCCCTCAATGCCTTCATGATCATTTGCAATTAAAGGAGTAACATAGAAACGGGAGAAAAATGTCTGGCACTGAGAAATCAATTATCTGGAGGCAGCTTCAGTCAAGGCAACTCCAGAGCTGGGTTTTTTTTAAAAAGCTACTCATTTTAAGTTTAAAGCTGCCTGACAAGACCATTCTTCATGGTGGGATCCTCTTGAAGGCCAGTGGCAAACAAAATCCCTAACATCTGTTAAAAGCTACCTTTAATATCTCCATTTTTCTTCTGTTTTCAACTCGTTACTATCCCAGCAAGTATAAACTCAAGTATTGAAGATCCTGGTAAGCTCAATGTTCCTGTATTTAGTGTAAGTCACTTTTTCACTGGAAAACACAATTCCAGTAAGCAAACACAAATATGCAAATCCAAAAATATTTCACGCTTTTACACATGAATGCTACTGTACTGGAAAACATGAAAGCTATTCAACTTTGGTCACATTAGGAACAATACTTGTCTTTCTGCCCTACCTCAGCATGAATCATACTGATGAACCAAAACGTCATTCCTGTGCTAACATGCTCTTTAACATCAGAAGTAGACTTAGCAGGATTGTAGAATAAACTACAGAACCACTCCATACATGTGATGATACCAGGTAAAATGAAGCAGGAATCAAATGTGAGAGCCTGGTTCTAACTTTGCTTCTGCTGTTCACACAGAATTTAATACTGCAGAGAGAAGAGTATCCTAAACTTGATCTCACGCAGCACTTACATGCATGAAATAGTTTCACTGGCTTCAACAAGATTGCTCCCGAACATAAAATTAGTCATATGTTGAAGTGCTTTCCTGGAGAGGACTAGTGCTTGACACTTGACAGAGTGCAGCAAATACAACTTGTACTGGTATTCTACTGAAAATTACTAACCACAGAACATAACCTTTTAACTTTAAAGCTTCAGCCCCACATTTTTGTCCAATATATCACAGCACACCTGCTGAAGTTACATGGGAAATTCATTAAAACGTGATTATGCCTGAAGTGGGGAAGGGGGAAAACAACATCTTGGCCCTACAGTATCAGAAGCAGCAAAAAACTCCAGAGGTACCTGATAATCTGAAGGCATGACAGGCCCGCCTGAGTTAGCGCCTGAAGGCCCTATGCGTGGTTTCTTGTTGGGAGGCACCTGGTTGAGGCTGGAGTCCTGGCTGTGCTGGAGCCCTGCACCTGCTCCCCCTCCTCCCGCGCCAGCGGCCCCGGCCGTCCCATTGGTCTGGGTGCTGTTCTGCTGCTGAGGCTGTGGCTGCTGCGGCGCTGCCTGCGGCTGCTGCTGAGGTGCTGTTTGCTGCTGATGTTGATTCTGCTGCTGTTGATTCTAGGGGAAGAAGCAACACAGACCGTCACTTGCTCTGAGCTAGTCTGGGAGCCTTATGGAGTTGCCAGCCCCTGTGCCAGTGGAGAAGGAGGCGGGCCTGCTTGCTCAATGGGAAAACACAGCAAGTCTGCTTGTCAGGAGAAATGTGTCCTCAGTACACTCACACGCACTTTGTGAGGTATCTCATTTGTGGTCACTTTGTATTTTTAACAAAGCAAGCTAGAGTAAAACCCGAAGGACAGACTAGTGCCTCCTACAGCTAGCCAAGCACTCAGAGAGGAGGATGGAGGGAACGATTTACAAAGCAGTAATTGCCTAATGAACTGAATCAAAGCCCCCAAAATTTCACTAGTGCTCAGTGGCACATGTGGTGAACCACAGTAAATTATTCTAAGTGCTTCGATAGCCTTGTTCACTCAGAATCAAACTCACTTTTCAAACTTTCACTAATGACATGTTACAATAACACGACGGAGGTTGCAGCTTTACTGCCGGAAAGGTAAGCAAATTGAGACCAGAGAAATTACCTAATTTCTTCCAGATTGTGAGGAAATTCTGCAGTAGAACCAGAAACAGGTTTCATTACTGTTTTGCTCTACTGTGCTTTTAAGTACCTTGTGAGAGTGGTATACTAGCAACACGGTCCAGCATAGTGCACTATGTACAGGATCAGAAAATCTTATTGAAATAGCAGAAAAGTGAAAATTGACCAGAGACAAATAGTTGAAGACAAAAGAGGAGGAAACAGCTGAAGGAAGAATTTGGCAAGGGAAGGGAAGCCAGACAATTAAGATGACACTGGGACCTAGCAGGAAGAAAAAGAGAGAAGGGCCATGAAGGGGAGAAAAAAGTTAAGAAGGGAAACACAAGAGCCAAAGACATTGTATTCTTCTGGCTTCAGAGGGCTAGAGACTAAAAAGAGTATTAGGGTACTGGAGAGAAGGTTAGAAAAACAGCAGGGTGCAACTCCGCCCTCCATGGTAAGACAGTTACAGGGAAAGATCACCAATTTATCTGCTTTCAAACACCAGGGATGGCTCCTCCATCAGAGCACTAAAGCACATAAGAGAATTGCAGAGAAAAGCAATTTCTCTCCAAATGTGAGGTATGTCACTTGCTCATCATGGAAAAAACCAACAATTGTCATGGCTCGAATTAGAAACTACCCTCCCCCCAAAACCCTCTAGGGAATATTTTAGGATAGTCTTTTTTCCCCTAGAATATATTATGTAATTATCAAAGCTTTAGTATGGCATCCCTTTATAAAAACCTCACTTTATTAGTTTCTCAGAAATCATGACAACCAGTTGCCACCAGCAGAAAATTCCTTATGCCCCTGATCACCAAAAGGCATTTAGTTACCTCAGATAAATGACATAAAAGATCTGTATCTATGCCACACATCACAATGGTCTCCCAAGATACAATCAGATGAAATTTGTAATGATGTATTCATTTAGGATTACAAAGGATCTTCAAGGACTCACAGGTGGCTTGCTTGTGCCATTTCACATTTAGCAAAACCAATAATGTATCCTCCTGCTTACAGTCCTCAAATCCCATCTCAGTCAGATTCTGTTTCCCAGGAGATCTAAACTTCAATAATATTAAAAGTTAATGAAGCTAGCTTGTAAAAAAAAAAAGGTTAAGAGGCAATTTATCTTTTCATAATGGTTTGAACTTCACTTACACAAACAACTAAGGCAGTATTTGTGCCACAATTCCAAAACTTGTGTTTTCATAGGGCTGTTTGGATGCAAATGAGGTGGTTGCTACTGTGAGAGCCAAAAAATGCAGTTTTGTTATGTGTAAACAAATATTGCAGGAACTTTCATAGTTAAAGGCAAGAGTTTGTCATAGGTCCTATGTTTTGCACTTTGGATATTAGCACGAAATTTACCTGACTACTCTGAGCTTGCTCTTCTGTGCAGCAACTGCTGCTACTGCCTGGGTAAAGACTGGGATCTACTTTGCAGGCTCTGGTGGGGTTCTAGCTGCACCTTCTTAGTGTACAAAACCAGCCTATGCCAGCAAAAACACTGTCCTCAGGTCAGTCTAGTTCACAGTGGTCCCTAAATAAATAAACTAGTAAAAGGTCTACAGTTAGCAACATAATACCATGTGTCAACTCACAAGTGCAAATTACAAAAATGAAATTCCAGTCCTACCTCCAGAAGAACCCAGCGAAAACTTGCCTAACACAATTTGAGGTTGTTTTAAAACCACTCATTTTAGCTTTTCTAACTAAAGATTAACCATTTTGAAGTACAGATGCTTTGATTAAAGGTTATTCAGTTCACATGCAAGTTCCAAATAAGCAAACACAGAGAACATCTCTAGGTTTCCAAAGTACTATACAGATATTTATGGTTTAAAAAACAAACTAGAAACTAACACTATTAAAAAGAAATTTAAATCCTTTCATTTGCAACATCATAAAGAAACAGAACATGGCATCAATCCAACTTTCAGGATATCCTTTACCTGTACATTTTCTACACTGTAGGAACACATTCAATGAGTAATGCGTGACTTGTATTACCTAAAAGGTTTCACAGAAGTTTAATTTGGAGTGTGTATAATACGTGACTGTCCCCAACAATTTCAAAGACCATTTATACAATGGCTGTTTTGAATATAAATATGTCATTGTTCCCCCCCCCAGCACTCCCAGGAAAAAGGCAGATATCTACTTTTAAGTACACTCACTCAACAAAAGGCAGAGTAATTTCAATTCATAAGATTTGTTCTTGTTTTGAAGCTGAGTTGAAATAAAGCTAGTAACTAATTTACAATCAAATCAGGTTTTTATTTTTGCTTAGGTGTCTGTTTCCTCTTTTTTTAAAAAAAAAAAAACCAACCCAACTATCTGGACATAAAAATTCAGGATATTACCATTTGTTCTCAGTACAGAAAAATCTAAAATGTCTGTTCTGAAACCAAAATCTGCTGTCTGAAATGTATTGTGATAGGCATACTTCTAAATTCAGCTAGCGTCTCATGTTACGCAGAAAAATGTGAAAACAGAAGATGCATGTAGTCAAATGGTTTCTCCAAAAGATTAACAGTCCTTCTCATGTAGTCCTCAGATAATTACCATTTAAGGCTGTTGCCTTTACATTTTGCTTGCTATACATTACTGGTGGTATCTTACTGTAAACTTCTAAGTGAAAATAGCAAGCTGCTTCATGCACTACAGCACCATTGTCCAGGCTTCACAGCATGATGGGGCAATCACTGCAGTCACGTAGCACAGCTGAGCTACATGCACAAAGCAGGTCAGATTATGCTGCAAACATGCCAAAATTTACTATGCACACAAACAAGTTCTTGCCCATGTCTTTGGGGCTATGGAAAAGACAGGAATCAGGGCAGACTGTCGTTACCAGAACAGCTCATGCTCTTTATTACTCCTTTGTCTGAGGGCCCTTAAAACATGATCAGGAAACTGTGCAGATGGATAAAATGTTCTGATGTAGTGCCAGAAGCAGGCTGCCACTATTTACTTGAGACCCTGACAGCCATCAACTTTCGAATGGCTGGATGTATGCCAGTCATCCACTGGAAATGCCATTCTTTTCGTATGATCACAATGTATTTTCACCATGCGATGCAGGAGAAGGTAGCAAGTTCCTCTTGGAATGATGGCAGCTGAAAGCAGGCTACTGCTGACCGAACAACCCATCCAGTTCATTCCCCACAGGTCAGGGCAAACTGTGCTGGTGATACTGCCCGAGACACTCCAAAGCCACCCGATAATCTGTCTGGGAAGCAGTTTTGAGAGCCTTGCCTGGAGAACACATTTTTGGTTAACTCCTCACATTTCATTAGTTTTCATTTGGTAACACCATGATTCTTTCTTATTGCATACTTAAAGGGGGAAAAAAAATAAACTATTGTACCTTATCCCCTTTCTCTTCAGGTTCATCTTCATTGAGGAATTCTCTTTTAGGATATGGAATCTGACAGCCAGCAAATACACTGAAACACAGTAAACATTAAACACTTCCACAAATACATACATATGACATACATTTACTTAACGCTGTATTAAAAACAAGTGAATATAACACAATTTAATTTCTTGCATTTCATGAGTCCTGTTTCCCTAAGCGGCAGTGTGAGCACCCAAGACAACAGCAGATACTAGCAACTAGGTGCTGATCATAAAATCGGATCTCTTTCTTTGCTGTTGGCACAAGGTCATAATTTAGAAATCACGGCATGGTTGAGCATGCCCGAATGCCAGAACGACCACTTGTTGATCCAGATGGCAAAATGAACAAACACAGTGTCAGAGGTTCCATAACACCTAGTTGGAACATGCATGGCTCACTGAATAAAAGGCCTGATCCAAAAAGTATTAATGTCTTATAAGCCTGCCTTGGCTTACAGCGGGCTTAAATATATTTGCCAATCACAACTGCAGAGTTACTTTCAATTAGCTTCTCAGGTCTTGTTTAGAGAAAAAAAAGATAGCTTCTAAATTCAGCTGGCTAATGAGATTTGGAACATTCCTTACTTAATGTTTATGGCAGAGACTTTATCATAATGTTATCTTGTAATCCATGGGGAGCTATAGCTCTACATAGGACAGTATCAGATAAACACTAAATAGAAAATTACTGGTCGATTTTGACCAGTATCAGTTTCTTAGATTTCTGTGCCAGCATTCAGAATACAATCAGCGTGACGTGTTAAAGTGTGTAAACATATCTAGCTGCTATATAGTGTTTGGCTTATCCAAACAGAAAAAGAAAGAAAAGAAAACCAACCCCGACAACAACTAATCTCAGCTACACTGCTTTTGCACTCCAGTGGCTGTTCCCTCTTTTTAGTGTTGCCTGCTAGCTGAGGAAGCAGTGAAAGCAAAAGTGGAAATCTCCCTCCAGTCAGCTCCTACAGATCATGATGCTACCAACCATCACGCTTCCGAAAACTGGGAAGAGAAATTGGAAGAGGAAAGTCTGCCAGTAGGAACTTAATATATAGTTTTCATTTCTCATGACAATAAAATATATAGAGATATAAAATCTGCACTCTCAAGCCTTCTGAACAAGGGACCTGTCGGAGTTTAGGCAGTCATTGATCTCCTTATTTTTCTCTCCTCGTATTATTACCATGTGCAAGAGGGCATGGGAAAGGTTTGTAGGTCAGAGAACTGTCGTAGTCCTACAGAGACGTGTAATGAAACCAGGGCTCTGTGAGGCTGCGCAAGGCAGAACAGAACAGGGCACAGATGGATTCTCTAAATACTGCAAGAATATTGTCACACTAGCTTTGGTAGTATATTCAGAATTACAACATTAATGAGGTACTGGGTCACTGTCCACGACTATTCAGTTCTGGCACCAGTAGCTACAGACACTTTAGTACTAACGTAATAGTTTCTACCAAGAGTGCCTGAGCTACTACTTCTTGTGGATATAGGTAGATATCTGAATTTTTCAGCTGTCATCTTGTTTCAAGGATTAGCATTTAGCAGGAAAAAGACACCCCTGAAGAGCACAGAAGAAGGAATACATACTCTGATGTAGGCAGAGGATCCTCTTGAAAGTAGGGGTCCTGCAAAGCCTGCTCTGAGGTAATTCTCTTTGTAGGGTCCATAGTAAGAAGCTTCTGAAGCTACAAAGCAAAACATTAAAAATAGCAAAAAGCTTATCAAAGTATCATTTTTCAAACTATGACTTACATGTCTTGGATTGTGGATTGTTGTATTATTTGTAGCTTGTCCAGACAAGCCTAAGTTATCATTGCTTGTTCAGTAAAGTTCCCAAGAATTAGAATGCGCATCCATCAAAGCATGATGGCTGTGAAGCACTTATCACGTAAGACATACAGTTAAGTCTATCAGGCAATATTAATTGCTAAGGCTGAACCACTGTGCTAAAGCGATACTAAATTCAGCTATTACAGGCTCATAAAGCATTATTTCTAAATAATGGTGCTTTGTTGTGGCACATGTATAGTTTTTATACTGTTCTGTACTGCTGACACAACAGGAAAAAAGTGTCAGAAGAGACTGAATATGACCAGGACTCTCCATATCGCTTTAGGGACAGAAACAATAAATCTTCATTTCTCACACTGGCAACATTCCAGAGTCAGAGCTCTCTGCCAATCACATAATTCCCAGTCCAACTCTAATTGGTATTGAAATGAGAAAGAGGAGGAGCAGACCCTTCCTAGTAACCTTTCTTCCTTGCTAGGAGGAAAGCAATAATAAATTTATTAGCTGGAATGCTGTTGACTGAAACAGGCTATAAAAGGATTACAATATATTAGGTAGCTTAAACTAGGAATTATAGGGATAACATGCTATTTTAAACAGGTACTTATTTATCACATTCTGATAAAGTCACAGTAGGAAATCTGAGGCT
The DNA here is from genome assembly GCA_026283785.1 of Coracopsis vasa. NCBI lineage: Eukaryota > Metazoa > Chordata > Aves > Psittaciformes > Psittacidae > Coracopsis > Coracopsis vasa. The sequence goes on from JANHGB010051258.1 coordinate 20,103, forward strand.
CAAATTACATCATACAGTATCCTTAATTCATATCAACAGTGAAAATAAAATTCTTTCTGCAAAGTGCATCTTAGCTCAAACTCTATCTTCCAGGCCTCCAACATAAATTCCCTGGATATTCAGCAAAAGAATGTGATTTTAGATTAGTGTTTGGGGCTTTCTGTCCAAGAAATAAAAAAATCTGATAACAATTCTATATTCTATATATATGGTACAGTAAACAACCTCAGTAAAAACATTCACCCTCATCAATAAGATGATTCCCTGTATTTTCTTTCTGAATAGTTGTAGTTAATCCTATCTTGTAGATTACATCTCAAAATTCTCTGTACTTTTGCCACTTTCTTTCCATCCCTCCTTATTCCCATATTTTGTGGGCTATGGATCTCAACAGACTGAAAACACAACAGAGAGCCATTTTGGCTGTCTCCACCTATCAGTTCATTTGCAACCAACTCCTGAATTGATTCTGGCTGCTTGTGCAGAAATACACCTCAAGATGTTTTTGCATTGCAGACACCTGCAGTTTGCATGGTACACTTATTTACTGTGTTTCGTATTATCAGATAACCCTCAGCCCTGCTTTTCCTGTGTATCTTAACAAATGCAACTTCTAATGTGCTGTTTGCTCTCTACACAGGGACCTCAAATGATTCAATTAATACAGACAACGGTTTTGGTATTCAGTACCTTCATTCCAAATCACCATCTCTTCCTACAGGCAAAATCTGTCATTTTTAGTGGCTTGTGACACCATTACAGATGATACAGGTTTCTTCTCCCCAGTTCCCCCACGATGACCCCAGAGACAAACACTCATGGTCTGTAAAAGGCCACTCCTGGTCTTAAGTACCAGCTGTCATCATTGACAGAAGACTACAGGATATCAGCCTCTGCCCCCTGGACTCCTACCTCAGAACTGGTTGCTGCACTACTACTCAAGAGAAAGCTCCAGTTTTCTGCCATGTAACACTGTATCACAACCTGTCTCCAAACGTGACCTGTATTCTTCATCATTCAAATATAAGGCTAATGTACCACAGCAGAAGATCTAAAGGTATCTTACACCTTTTAATAGTCTGCTCATCCCCTTAGTAATTCCCCTCCGTACCCAAGAATATAACCTATTTGCCCATTCCAGATGATGCAACACACGATACCACTCCAAATGAGATATCCTGCCCATCAGTGAGGCTACTGTGAACCAACTTTCTTTGACAAAGTCTGGTTTTCTGTAGCTTCTGTTGCTCCTAGGAAAGTGAATGAAAATGTCTGGACATAATTTGCTGCTAACACAATTCAGAAAGCTTGTGAGACTGGACTTCATCAACAGCCTCATACTTCTCAGCAGCTCTCAAGATTGCTTGCTCTCAGATTCTACTGGCCTGACATGACAGATATATAAATAACTTTTCCAGGACAGCAAGAACAGATGCCTCTTCTGGATGGAAAACATTCTGCCCTTCATGTAGATATCACTATTCAATGTCAATGTCAGCACAATGGCACAATATCCTCCTCTTTGTGAAGAATCACTTGCTATCCTGCACTGGTCTACTTGATGCCCTGTTTTGTCTATGTGCCACACTTTCTGTATTCATTAGTACAAAGTCTAAGGACTTTGTATAGGTACATGGGCCTCCTAAGTACAGTAATGAGATACCAAGAAAATTGTCCATGTTCCTGACCATTCTTATGCAGAGCTCTGGGAGACTGACCTATTTAAAACCAGACTCCATGTTCATGGCTGATCACTAAAACCACCCTTATTCATCCCCATTTATGAACAGTGAGAAAAATTTGACTAAGAGAACCTACCTTGCTAAGTGAGCTGAGTCTTCTTCACAATCTTTAGAAAGAGCCCTTATCCTTTTGGAATCAGTTCTCATTCTCACAATTGTACTGCGGAATTCGCAGGTAGACACCTATCTGTTTGTTCAGTCACTCTATAATAACTTTGCCTCACCACTTCTCCATCATGAAAAGTTCCTTTGTTTATATATATAAACGTATATAATTTGTCACAGGGTGGCAAAATATGGTTAGTTTTGTGTTGTTTAGACATCTGGTTAATATTTCCCCTGAAAAAGTAGCCTACCCACTGAAAATGACTCTTAAGTGTTCATAGCCTTGATGAATTAGCCATACAAGCTGATAGCAACCCATTTCCTTCTTTGGCTTTTCACCAGGCTTTCTGGTGACTTCCACTTTGAGTAGGAAAATGGGGAAATTCAGGTGCTAACTAACAATGTCTTTTATAGTTACAATCTTTCCAGTTAGACTCTTCCTCCAGATGATTCCAACGTGTGCCCAGTAATTGAGTTTGAGAAATTTTAATTATTTTTTCTTGAAGTCTCACACTTCTCACGTGAATGCTTCCCTTCCACCCACTATTCTGTTTCCACAGCTATTTGTGTCACCATCCAGCAGCTACTAACAAGTCTTCTTGTGTCACCATCCAGCAGCTACTAACAAGGACCCAGAGAGAAGACTACTATGCTGAATCCATAACTGAGAATGGGTCACTAGAACTCAAGCTGCACTAACAGCCTCATTACAAAGACTCCCTTTTTACAGCACTAGCAAAGTCACTTTGAACTTCATTCCTAAATTTAGACAGCACTAAGTAATCACAGAGGCATCTAAAAATGATGCTGTATTAGAGCAACTTGATATTCACCTACAGTGAACTCAAGTAGATAATCAGCAAATAAATGTTTATGGATGTTGTTTGGAATCATCCACAGAACAGAGGTGGACTATTATCAGAGGGAAGAAAAAGAAAAAAGGCAAAGGAAAAAAAAATTACTACAGGAAATAATTAAATTTCTCCTTTCCTCTTCCCTTCCCTCACAAAACTCTCTAGTTCTCTGAAACAACACGGAATCAAGGGATATAACACTATCCTATTTGCACAGCGGATATAAGGGTAAAGCTGGGTATACGAGTGCCTTGCAGCTCATAATTAGATAAGACCTTCAGATCTTCAATACCAGCACTTCAAGCACACCCTCAGCATGTGTGTGTATGTGAAGAAAACACATCTCAAAAATTGCCAGTTAGTGATAAATAGCTTTAACATCAGTGTTCATTAGAATGAGATAGAACAACAAACACGGATATTACCATCAGAAGTGCACTTCATTCTTATAATCACAGTGATTTTAAAGTTGTACCTACCAAAAGAAAAACTTTGCTGTCAGGCTTGACTTTGTGTTTCTCCATGTATTTTATGAGGCTACTATTGGCATATCTGAAAAATACAGTTAAACAAAGACATTTCTGAAATAATACAGCATTAAGAATATGGAACTGTATCAAATGATCACAAAAACATTTACTGGTCCTTAATAAGTGAGCTGTAAGAAGAACTGTTATCAGAAAACATGTCATATATTTATCAAGCAGTTGCACACAAAGTGTGCTTTTTACAACAGGAATAACTGTGTACAGATTATTTCCATGGAACATGCAACTTCTATAGCGTATGGATAAGCTGTTGACATGGGCATATGACAGAGAAACTCAAGCTGAAGTTTATACTCTAGTTTTCTAAAGCATTTCCGCCACAGAAAGTGTACAGCAGTTTGTAACAGTGCAAATCTAAGCTATTGTTTCCAACTGCAATCTGGCAAAGCAGTCATTTACCATTCCCTCTCCCTGACCGCAACCTGCAGCAAACCACACAGTCTTTATAGTTCCAAGTTCAAAAATGAGTCAGATACGTATGACCTGTGTTTTGTCTTTAATCTGCAAATCCAGAAATCATCTACAGTCATCTTCAAAAGAAAGAAGCTTTGTGCACAGATAAGCTTCGTATCTTGTCTAAAGCCAGTATAATGAATCCATGGCAGAGCTGGAAACAGAATCCAAAACGCCTAAATCCATGTCCTCTGCCTTAAAACAGAGTTTGTGCTGCTCCTTACACCCTCTGATCTATTACCACCACTTGAATAATTAAGCCAAAGCACCAGCGAACACTAAAAGTGTAAAATTCTTTGTAAAGTGCAAAAGGCTTTGCATCATAAATTATTGAACACATTATTCTCTCTAGAAATTTCTGTCCACTGCTTTATTGTCTCCACAGTAAAAAAAGCTGGTAAAAAGCACCAGGGAGCTGTTTCCCTATCTTTTCATGCACAAAAAGAATGAAGTTATCCTTAACAGCTAGTAGAAGTGGTTTAAGCAAGCTCATTTGTCTATGTCTGCCATAGATTAAATGGCACTTATGAAAACCCCCTTCTACAGAAATGAGGAGGCCACTCAGTTGATGCTTTTAACAAGCAGCTGAAGAAGAGAACACCATTCAAGCAAAACAGCCAATTCAAATAGGACAGCAGTCACAGCTTTAGAACCCCAAAACTAAAAAACTGCCCCCTCCCTCCAATAAACTCAGAGGACAGGAGCCAATTTCTGCCCATCTTCTGCTACATCCACTGAACTGTTGTTGCATGATCATCACTTACGTTGTTCTCCTAAAATCTTTCTGAAGAGTTGGGTATTCTGGCATCTTCCTTATGTCTTCCCAATCTTTATCTTTGGTGGGGGGAAAAGAAGAAGCATTTACAATTCTGAAAGTGTAGATTAAGTAATACACAAGAAGGAATAACTACAGCAGTTGTTTGACTCTGTTAGCCAGTACTACTGTTCCACAATTGTCAGCATTTCCAAATCCATCAAGCTGACAGCTTCTTCGTACCTAAACAAACAACTAGTCATCTCCTTTAGTAAAAAAATCAACTCTGTAGCATTACATCTGACACTTTAATGAAAATAAATTACCTGCAGGGAATCCCATTACACTGAAAATGCGATCTAGCTGATCATGATGAAAAGGATTACTTGTTTTGATGTCCTCCTGACGACAGTGAAATATAGGTTCTGAAGTCAACAGTTCAGCAAATATGCAGCCAATTGCCCAAATATCTAAGAGAAAAGGAGAATAATTCATGCAAGTTTACTGTACTTCATCACTGGGCTTTGTTTCATTTCTCAACAACATCTAGAACCACAGTAAAATAAAATGCCTCTCAGTGTAATTACAGTACTTTGAAAATAATGCATTAATGTAACACATAAAAAAGGGTAAAATCTGGAGATACAAGTTTTTCAGTCAAAATTAGAGTCTCCAAATTCTGTTTCAAGTTGTACACTGCCAGTGCAGTACTTAATCTATTCACAGTTACGGCAGAAACCTACGCAGCTTAAAGGGCATTCAACTGACCATTAAAACGAATTTATAGATCCCCCATAAAGATATACTGAAATAAGAGTTCTATCACATATTTCAGAACATTTCCAAACAGATAATTGATAATCAAATAAATACTAAAAAGGAAAAGACTAATGATTCATACATTTAGCCAAATAATGCAAGCTACTTAAAATGGAGAAATAAGATCTTTATTTTAATCAAGAATAGAAGCGTGATTGTCAAACTAAAAAAATTTAAAACAAAATCCTACTTGACAACTGACTCCCACTGGCATTGTCTCATCTACATGTCATGCACATACAGAAAATAACAGGGTGATATACTGATGTTTTAATGAAAGAAAATAACTTCTATTTCATTAATTTCTCATTAATATGCTTTTTAAAATTAAATCTACTGTGGGCAAGAACATTAGTGTCATTTACAGAAGACATTTCTAAATTACATGTATTCATTCTAGTTACTACTATCAACACCCATCTTAGTGTTCTGTATGACCTGAATGCTTTATTACGCATCTTAAAATGAAAGTGTGAATTTCTCAGTGAGAAGGTTAATAGCAGAAAAGAAATGGATTTGCTACATTGACAAATACATGTCTGAGATAACTCTGGAAAAAGATGTTGAGATCAGATGAGTAATGAGCACAGATTGCTGAACACAAAAGCATGGAATTTGGTTTATTGGAGAAGACCAAGTCTCTTGTTTGTTGCAACTAATCTGAGACTCAAAACATTACCTGCTGTCAATAATGGTGGTCTACGCCACCCAAAAGACACATGGTGTCCTGAAGAAAGAAAAAAACCACTGCTCTCTCTATGTAGGGAACAAAAAAAAAAAAAAAAAAAAAAA
>JANHGB010051263.1:0-93156 GCA_026283785.1 Coracopsis vasa
CTGTTCCCAGGCCGAAAGTCAAAAACACAGCACTGCACCAGCTACTAAGAAAGAGAAAAATGACTGCTACTGCTGAACCCAGGACATACGTTGTCTTATTTCTTTTGGAAGAATCCACTTCTAATTCTTTACGTGCTTCTGGTGTCAGAACGATATCAGCAGTATTTTTCATATGATGCCTACACCAAACCTTTGCTTGTAAGCAGCTGAAGTGCCCTGGAAAAATTAGGACCTGGTACTACTTCCTTTCCTGCTCTGCTCCTAGGCATGCCCCATGCTGCTGACTGGTGACACAGGAAGCTGCTAAAGAAATAGACAGCTTTACCCAAAAAGACAACTCTTTCCCCCCAGTCTTCAAAGAAAGGTGTGCAAGCCCTAAGACTGAAGCCAGAGGGACAGGACCTCTAATCCCTCGCAAGCCCTTAGGAAGGCTGCTTGTGAGCTTGTTCCACTGTTATGCTTACAAAAACATGCACCGAACTAATGCAGGAATAAAACCTCTGTTTGGCTCTCAGGTTTGAAAGAATACCTGCAAAGCTTCCTGCAGGGCTCTGGCTGCCTTTCCAAAGTTCAGTTTCAGTGGCACTCTGCTGCCTTGATGGATGGTGCTCCTATGCTGAGTAAATAAAAACAGAGTACTGGGACAGGCCTCACAGACCATCTAAGAACCTGCTGGGTGCACATGCAAGACAAGTACCTCTGGATCCTCCCTCCTTCCAGCCTCTGAACTATTTTACACGTGTAAGTCAAAAGATCAGGACATTCCCAGCTGTCCCATGGAAGGAAACCAGCACCTGGCTGTAATAGGCATGAGAAAAGGGATGCAACTGAAGCAGCCAAGCTCCAAGATATGGCCCAGATCAAGGATCCTATACCTTATTAACATCCCATCAGCATCCCCACAGCAGCAGACCAGCAGCCCACATGCTCTTCTCCATGGTGGGTACTGGAGAAATGCAGAAGAGGGCAAATGACTTTTTGATTACCAAATCCGAACTCCTCAACTCTTCTTTCCCAAAAGTAGATCTAGAGAACACAAATTCATCTACAGGATTTCCAGGGCCAAGTGCACCAGAAAGGCCACATTTTGCAGTGTAAGCAAAAGTCCTACTTAGCATATGAAGAGCATATGCAGCAGAGAAAAATATAGGCTAGTTCCAGCAATAAAAAAAACCCAACAAAAAACAGCTCCAGAGTGTAGATTTGAAAGCCATATGCAGGTTTCTAAGTAACCAGACCAATTTTTCTGATGTGTTGAGGGCTGACTAGTTCCCACAGAAATCAATAGGAGATGTTGATTGCTTGGTACTTTTGAAAATCAGGCCAACTCTTCAGGAGCATAAGTAGGGGCCTGAAATGCCTGATTATGGCCCATTTGAAGTCTGAGCCTCGATACACAGCAATGTGCCTGCTGTTCATAAACATGCCTCACAACACGCACATCATCTGCGAGGATGAAAGAACAGCCCTTCCTGCGACAACCAGGCTGGGGACAGAAAGCTCTATTTCCACCATCACCACACACTCCACCCCCCCCCTTTTATAAAACTGAACACACTAGCTTCAGTTCTGAAAGAGGAAAAATCTTTTTATAGATGCTGCACTACATAATCAAACACTCCATGTGATATAATGCAGAGATAAAGTAATGGAAACCTAAATTTGCAGGAAAATAAAAGCCATGATGTGCGTATAACTGTGACCTGTCCTAACCTACTCATAAGCAGAAAGTAAAGCCATGAGGTAAGGAAAGGGTGAGGCAAAGAAAGTTACATGCAAGCCTTTCAGAATATATTTCCTAATCAAAAAATCCTCCAAATATTTGCTGTGAAGCTTTATCTTTCTAGTGCTGGCTACTGGCATGCTTCAATAAGCACCATGGCTGGGTTGGGGCAGGTCATATGCTCAGCCCTTGTTCCCTTTATTACCGTTCGGTACCTAACGGTTGAATTGGAAAACGCATCGCGTCCTTCCATGAGCACCTTGCCACCTGATGCATGCTCTGGCATCTGTAAGTAGTGATTTACTGCTGAATCACACAACAAAACTGACTATAGCCTTTATAAATTCATAAATCCTGAGTAGGACAGCTTTCCTATTATGGCTGCAGTATTGTTTCAGTGTGTAACTCGCGTTGCTGAAGCAGAGACAATAAATCGTGAGGCTGGGAAATCCATTGTATTTATATATGAGGCTGCTTTTGGTCTCCATTTCCTAGTCACAAATAAACTGAGATCTTTTGAGTTTGCCACAGGGATATTTATAGATTGCAAATGGTGACACATTAAATCAATTGGCCTCTGTATTTTCTCTGGGATCTTTTATTGTTTCCTGCAAGTCAATGAATACTTTCCCCATCTTACAGATTCTTCTCCATGTGGAGAGAGTCTGGATGAGCTTAGGCTTTCTTCACACTCTTCCTTTATACTTATGAGGCTGTGATTTATTCATGTGTTATCAGCCATGTCCTTCTTGCAGCAGACAGAAGCAGCATGAGAAACTTATTATATGGCTTTTATGTTTGTCACTTTTCTGTCTTCTACCTACTAATACTTCCCCTTGAAATTATTTATATAACAATCCCAGAAATCCTTATTATAGCACTTATAATAATGATTAGCCAAAGAATTTTTGGAGAATTTTTGGCAATACCATTGTATCTAGGATGTGGTCTTGGCCCAGGCCCAAACGTGTTAGACACAGTTTCATCACAAAATGGGGATTTTCCCAAGTCCAGTTGCCATACAATATAAACCATTACACAGGAGCTGAGAGTATATCACCACCTGGATATTGCCAGATGGTGATATACTCTCCTCTGGTCCCCCAAAATTCAGTGCAAATAGTTTTGGATGAACACACTAGGGAACATCTCCCACTATAAAATCACTCAAAAAGTTAAGAATAAAAGTAAAGCCATGAAACTTACCTGAGCTGTGTGCCAGCTGAGTGAAGGATACTCCTTTCTTTCTGAAACAAATCAACAACAGTGCTGGTGAATGGAGCCACCCTGTATTTAAAATCAAAGAAGATAAAAACCAACATAGAGTGTATCAGTAGCTAACTTGATAGAAACAACAGCAAAATAAATTAGTATCTTTTTTCATCTAATGCCAATTGTGTCTTTAAGTAGTGGACATTCAAAAGACAGGATCTATCTGTACATTGTATATACTTTGGTATAGTGCTGCTTTTTATACACATGATCAAAATACCAATAAGGATCCAGGACTTGTATTTTGTTTTGTTAAAGTAAATGCATTTATGCTAAAAGACTCAAACCAAATTCTGCTTACCTCTGAAACAGTGTAATGTTTAAATTACTAAAATAAGAGAAATGGGTTGTTGAGTAGTGTAGCTTATCCTTCTGCTTTATTAACTACTCCTCTGCAGTACTCAGTAAACCTTTACCAAGAATTCCGTAACTCTCTGCAGTCATATTTCTATATCAGAATTTTGGTGTTTAGATTTTGCCTTTTCTGTATATAGGCTGGAGCAGAATGTCTAATGAACACTTAGAGGCCCAACACAGACACATCTGTTAAAAAGGAAGGCAAAAAGTGTTATAATATCTTCTTCATCTGCCTAAACAAGAGCTTCAAAAAGGTGGTTGCTGCACACTGTGAATGGGAGGCAGGCCTTGGAGCCAGAACACATTCAGGAGGAAGGACTGAGCCTTGTACTAGGCAGACAAACCTCCAAACCCAGCAGAAGGGTACTGACCTTGTTCTTGCAGCATACTGATGCATTTTAATTTTCCCTGGTTTACTTTTTAGTTTCTTTTCGTAAAATGCACCAACTGATGTTAAGTGTTCCCATGTAAATGTCTATGTCCTGGTTTCAGCTGGGATAGTTATTTTTTTTCCTAGCAGCTGGTACAGTGCTGTGTTTTGGCTTCAGTCTGAGAACAATGCTGATAACACACTGATGTTTTAGTCGTTGCTAAGTAGCACTTGCCCTGATCAAGGACTTCTCAGTCTCTCATGCTCTGCCAGTGAGGAGGGGCACAAGAAGCCAGGACAGAGCAGAGACAGGACACTAAACTAGCCAAAGGGGTGTTCCACACCACAGCACATCATGCTCAGTATAGAAACTGGGGGGAGCTGGCTGGGAGGGGCCAATCACTGCTTGGGAGCAAGCTGAGGATCAGTCAGCAGGTGCTGTGCAGGAAGCAAGGGTCTCAGCACCTCTGCTTCCCCTTTATCCTTCACCTCTCTATCCGTCAGGGGATCTCCAGCTGCAGCAGACACAGGCAGTAAGTGCTAGGCCCAAAAGGGGCAGGAAAAGTGAGTGCAGCTTGAATTTTGGACTGCCTTTTTAGCTATGTCCTTTCCAGAGACAATGCAGGCACCTTCAGGTCATCTTCCAATTGCAGTCCCAAAAACCTGAACCTTCACAGTCAAGTGCAATTAGCTACTCTGTAAACCTCCAAAATGCAGCAATTAAACTGAAGTCGCTTTTAAAGTGCCTGCTAGCAACTGATCTCTGCAGGAAAAGTATTTCACTCTCATTTTCAGTTATTTGTATAGTACAACAATAGGAGGTGAAAGACACAGGTACTTTGTACCAAAAGTACATTGCACATGCGCTATTGTGTTCAGTTCACACACCAAATCCATGTTTAGGTAAAGATGCTTTGATAAAAGGGCAAAATGAGCTGTTGTAGGTAGAGAAACAAGCTGCTGAAAAGCCAGGGAGATGATAAGAGCAGACTCTGCTGAGCTGTAGTGCTGAGCTGGAAGTACGATGGCTTTGCTAACCAGATCAGGGGGAAGGGAGTTTTCCTACACTGCCTCGAAGCAGCTGATTTGAACACTGCTGTAGCTTTTCATACAGACAAGAAATTAGGTCAAAACTTTCTAGGAAATTTCTGAGGCCTATTTCAGAACACAGTTCAAAAGATCAAAGGAGAGAAATTCTACAGAAACCTGTATGCAATCTCATGTGGAAATGAAACACTAACAGGAAGAAATCTTGTGACTGAATACTGCTGAGCTGACATCCAGGGGCTTACCTTTTTAAAAACCTCAGTACAGCTCTGCAGCAGCAGAATGTAAGGCAAAGAAAGTGAGTAAACTTAAAACAACCCTTCCATCAGTGCCCACCCCAAGGACAGAAACACCATTCATTTTGTTAACATTATGGCATCGTTTCTCCCTGCTCCCATCTCCAGCAAGAACTTGGCTGCAAAGAGCCACTTTAGCCTTTTACCAACAGTAACAAATTTTACCCAAGCAGTAGTTTTTATTAGTAGTTAGAGTAGTTAGAACTCCTTCCTTATGTTGGGTATTAAATTGTTCTTTCTTTTAAAGCACTATTTTGATTAGATGATCTCTTCTCTGAAAAAATAACCCAAACCAAAACATAACACTTAGGGCCAGATTTTTAAAAGCTATTAGGCTTCTGCTTAATTTAAATGCATAACAGCAGGCAGCTCAGCCTAATTCTCTACTTGAGCACACAGTCTCTTGATTCACACATACAAGTGGAACAGCTTTTGCAGATGCATGTCTTGCCTCTTGTTCTATCCTCGTGTTTTAATAACTCACCTTTACTTATGACTTTCTTAATTCAGACTTAAATTACACAATCATTTAGCATACAGACTGCATTGACCAATTTCCTCCAGATGCACTGAAGAGTTCATTGGACTCCTTCTATCCCAGGTCATCTCTTGGAGTAGCAGTTTTGGGCCAGTCCTAAAACTGAGAGAGAAACCTGGGTCTTGTTGTAAGTCAGAGGGATGGGGAAAGAGCAGAAGGCTTAACTCCACACATCATTAACTCCTCCTCAAAAGCCAGAGGGAACACTGAATCTCACAGTAAGAAGACTTTCTACACTGATACATCTTCTTGTAATTTCCAGGCTGATCTCTCCGTAGGTTCCTCTGATTTATGAGGTAATTTGTCTGTTGACAATTGATTGAATTAACTACTCTAGAAAAGCATTTTTGTCCCAGAGCAGGGAAGGTTTTTTAACCCTTTTTTGTTAGCTGTTAAGCTGTTGCTGACACAAGTGGTTGGACATGCAGCTCAGCTTTAACCATCATACGATGGTTAAATTTCCAAACATTCCAGAGATTTAGAACTTTCTTTATAAGATTCAAAAAAGACAAAGATCTCCTTGATCAGTGCATAGTGGGGGGTTTTGCACAGAAGAGAATAACAGGTTGCAGGACATAATATTAGATCATATTTCCTAAGCATATAATTACTGCTGATGGCAATTTATACTGGAACACAGCTTGGCTAGCATCAGTTTCCAAAACATTTCCACCTGATTATGCAATTCTTCCTAAAAGGACACCAGAAAATTAAGCTCCTATTGAGAATGAGACTGACACCTGAGGATATGGAAGGTGTCTCTGCCCATGGCAGAGGGTTGGAACTAGATGGTCTTTAAGGTCCCTTCAATCCAAACCATTCTATGTTTCTATGATAAACATAAAAAACAACATGTATTGGACACTAATTGTGCAGATGTAGTGGTGCACAGACCTCCCACGCCACAGATAAAAGCTCTACTAAACCTTGGCTGTGTAACTTGAGTAGAGGCAATTCCTAATACTGTGTGCAAGTAGGGATCAGGCATCACAGAAATCATAGAATCACAGAACGGTTTGGGTTAGGAAGGACCTTAAGATCATCTAGTCCCAACCCCCTGCTGTGGGCAGGGATGCCCAAGGCTCTGTCCAACTTGGCCAAAGGGGATGTTCTAATGCCAACAGTCTTGTGCTCAACTTTGTGTGGATTGTTTTACAAGCTGAAAACCCTGGGTAACCAAGACAAATGGTTGTAGAGAAGAGAGTAAGAAGCATGAACTTTTCCGTTGCACAGCTACAGCTGATCACAGAACACCACTAGCATGGTTTAGGAAACCACTGACTAGACAACTAGCGTACACACAACTACACTACATCTAGTCTTCCAAGAAGGACACTGCTTAGGTAAGTGCCTTCACTCACCCTATTTTCAGTAATGCATGGATTGGATAATAATAGAAAAGGTTAGCCCAGACCAGCTTTATCTGGTAATGATCCTTGTTCATAATCGGGTCCCCACCAGTCGGAAACAAGACCTGTACTCCCTTGAAACTCAGACCTTACCCTTGAGCAAGACTTGTCCCTGCAGGCTGGATTCTTAACTGTCATAGCGTTACTGCTTCTTGATGCCCTTAAACTTACCAGAATTTCAAGACTCACATTCTTTTCTTTCATCTATTTCTGTAAAAATCTGCTATCTAAGTTTATCCCTCATACATGTTACCTCCTTTGAGACATCAGTTATACCCCATCATTAATATTTTCAGTATTTTTTTTTTTTTTGCTTTAGAACCAGCTTTTTGCAATATCTTGTTTTTTTCTGGCATTGACTCCATGATTACAGCTCACTCTCAAACCCCAAACTCCACAGGCAGGTTGCTGTCAGTTTTAGTTGGAGTTCTCACCTGATCAGAAGCTGCAGGAGAAAGTTTTATGATCACAATCAGAGTGTGTGGCTTCAGGTTCTCCTGACACATCACTATTTCCAGATTTGATTTCAGTCCAGCATGTACATTGCAAGTTGGAATTGGAAACCAGTTAATTTTCAGAAGTCCCTGTAAAGGAGAAGACATTGAAATAAAAATAGTAAAAAATTCTTCCCCAAGGATTAATAATGAAGCAACTTGAAACACTGTTTTTTATTCAATTATGTTTCTTATTTGACCTGACTGTATGTCACACCAGTAACTGTTGCTTTCTAATCACAGCATCTAATCACAGGATAAAAGTATTTATTGGTAATGCATAATAGTTTTTCTGAGCTGAACAGAAAATATAATGTTCATCTGCCTACAATGTTTAAAGTAAATAAAAATGAAATACACTATGGGGATTACACCATATAAGATGACTGGAAATGCTGGTGTGATCTGAAATGTAACAGCCCACTTTGCTGGTATTAGCAGGCCATGAAATCATATAAAAAGTAAAATAAAACCAAACAAAACCACCAAAAAAACCAACAGAGGAAAAAATAATGAGTTACAGAAGAAAAATGCACTTTTGGACCTTTTCTCAAAAAGAAAATTTCTGTTCTGCATTTTGTCCCACCCCACTTTTAGGATTATTAAGGAGGAGCCTTTTCACAAACTGCACTAGTTAGTATTGTGGTTTAACCTGGGATGCAGCTTAACATCACACAGACCTTTGCTCTCTTCCCCCAGGTGGAAAAAAGGTAAAGGAGTTTTATAGTTTAATAGGGCAGAAAGGTAGGTAAAATAATAACGATAAAAGAATATACAAAACAAGCGATACACAAGGCAACTGCTCTCCTCACGCTGACTGATGCCCAGTGTAAGCACTGCTCAGCAACAACAAAAACATCTGTGTTTTCATTGTTGATATCAACACTATTCTTATCCTAAATCCAAAACACAGCACTGTGGCAGCTACTAGGAGGAAAACAAACTTTATCCCAGCTGAAACCAGGACATTAGTCAGTTGTGAAACCCTTCGCAGACCAAGCCTAACCAAACCCAAATCTATCTGGCAGTTTGCTGATCCCAAACTCAGTTGGCTTCTTCAGCTTTCATCTGTGTCAGCTGCTGTTCAGGCTCTGTCAGACAGTTCAATCGGTGAAGTTTTGCAGCAGCTCCAACCACATCTTAGCTCCATCACATGCCCATGGAGTAACCAAACTGGTGACACTGTCCTACAACCCCACTGGTGGTCAGAAATCTCCCTGGGGCAGCTGAGATGCTGAGGGTAAGGAAACCAAGGCGACTGGTGGATGTGATGTCCTGCAGATGAGGACAGGCCCAGACCTGTGCAGTGCACACTGCAGGCTGGGTGGATTCAGCCTCTTGGATTGAACAGGTAATTTCTATCTCTCCAAACAGCCTACAGTGCCTGGTGCACAGCAGAAGAGGTCTTGGGGTTGTCTCACTTCTGCCTGTTCTCTAACCAGGTATTTGGCAGGTGAAGATGGGCAGTCACTGGCCTTTGACTCCTTTTGCAGTCTGTGCTTGTCAAGAATTAAATCATTTCACTATTTCATCCTTCACTTACAGATGAGTGCACACTGGCCCTTTAACATGGGAGTCAAGGAACGAGGAAGAGAAATAATGATGGAAACAGCCCCAAATGAAAGCAATGCAGTTAATGATCAATAATACACTGACATCACCACAACTTAAAATGTTTTCCTTCCACTGAATGCTCTATTCATTAGAAGGAACTTAAATTTCACTGGCTGTCAGGTACTTTCTCCCAGCTGAAACTTTTAGACAAGATCTGTGTTACAACATCACCATAGAAGCCATATGGAGTTATGGTCCTACTCTCTAATGCCAGCTTTAGGGATGGATATAATGTATCATAAAATGAACTTTGAGGTGTTTCTTTTTGTCATATTAAAAAAATATCTCATCCTGCAAAGTACGCATCCACAGGTTTTTTGCTTCATAGACTCTTGAAGTGTTTTCTGTAGAAATGATTCAACATTTCTAAACATGACATGAAAGTCTTTCGCTTCATGGGTCTGAGTATAAAACATACTAGGGGCTACAGATACCTGCTACCTGAAATCAGAGAAAGCAATTGGATTTCATGAGCTAAACTGAACTGGACATGCTTGTCAGCCAAGGGCATGTCCAGAAGGAAACCGAGTTGCTGAAGGAGCTTATGTGGACAGACAATCATTTCCCACCTGCATTGACCAAAGGCTCCAGCACCACGGGAATAAATGTTCTCTCAGCCTGAGCTGCCACTTCACAAGTAGCCAACAGCAAAGAAATCCAATCCAGAATATTCCTGTAGGATAAAATGGAAACAGCCTTTTCTTAAAAAACATTGCATTCTCTCTCATGTCAGAGACATTTCATCAGTGTTTTGTAAAAGCACACGAAGTCATTTGGTTTGAAAAGCAACACATTAGTACATTCTGGCTTTCAAACACGCGTTTTCCCCAAATGTTTATTTTTATGCATGCAGATACTTCAAAGGGAAAGATTAGAAGAAACAACACTACTCATTGCTCCCCTATTTTATCTCTCATCAGGATGGTAATCTTTAATACCAAATGCAACTTCCACTTCAGTCAGCGCTGAAGTAAATGAGTATTATCTGCTGAATAACATCATTATTTCATCAGCAGTCCCTCTGTTTTGTTTGGAAGCTCCTGATGGAGGCACTGCTCCCACCTTGTGCCTGGTTAGTACCATTAGCCCTGGCAAACCCACAGCAGAAGTCAAATGAACAAAGGTCCTCAGAAATGGAAATTACTGCATGAGCTTTTAATGCAAATAAGAAGAGGTCGCTCAAAATAAGCACCCACAGTAAACCAACTGGAAGTGAAATATGGATTCAAATGACAAAATGTAGCTCTATTTTATACAGCTTCACACTCAACATGCATTTGTTTCTGACATCCAAGAACAACAGTATGAAAACATCAACTTAAGCAGCTGGTTTGCACTTTTCTTCTTGTCTGTAGTGGTATATTTCAAGCATAAATAATCAGCAAAACCAAAGTGATCTCAGGTCGGTAACATATTGCTTGAATCTTTTCATCTGAACTTTGAAATATTTTATTTCAAGAATGTCACAGTCCTATAGGCATCACTGACTCAAGTGCCACATTAGCCCATAGCACATCTACATGTAAGAAAGGAAACTTTAGACATGATGACAGTTTTAAAAATTAAACTAAACTGAATTTTAAAATACGGGGAAAACCCAGACACATTTGTGACGATGAGGGGAAGCAAGCCCATATGGTGCTTTACTTCCATGAAGCACAGAAAAAGGTATTTTAAATTAGGACTTTTAATAGGACCAGTTTGCTTTAAAGATATACAAATTCTGCAGTGAACCTGCCCAGCAGAGAAACTGTTTGAATGGCTGGAGGCAACTGGGGCTGCAGGCTCACAGCCAGCCTGGATGTGCAGGGAGGTACCAAAGCAGTAAACAGCAACAGCACGGAGCTGCCAGGCTTACAGATCCCTCCAAAGTCTGCAAGATTAACAGAAAGGACCAGTCATAATTACATGAATTCTTCAGAAATTGTGGAAATGAATTCAAACCTAAATAGCAGACCTCCGCTTGACAGCTGACCCACATCTACCCAACCTAAGACAAGGAATTCTCTTCTAAAACTCACATGCTTATAAGTGAAGGTCTGCTGCTGAGGCTGCCCCTGCATTTCCAGCAGCCTCTTCTCCCTTCCTTAATCCTCCTGTACAATTAAAAAGAATGACGGGACTGAAGCAGTGTTGGGGCATAGACAGAAACCACTTCTGCATTCTGCTAATAAGTCATGAGCCAACTTTCATGTGAGTGCACGTGTAACTTAAAAAAAGAACATAAAAGTAACACGCAGGCACAGCTCCCCTTTGGAGAGGTCAAAACCCACACTCTTTTCCAGCAGGTGAAAATCATGCCAAGAGAAGGGGGCTCAACACCTGCAAATACAGCCTGATCATGGTGAATATATAAGCACCTGGGGTTTGTGCACCAGATAATTGGGTCCTTGGGAAGCAAACTAAACAGACAAAGACCTCTAGTTCAGATTTTGTTTTAAGACACTCACTTTCTTCCAGTTTTATAAAAGAGCAGGAACTGAGCACAAACACAACAGTGGTTGTCCTGTCAAGCAGCCACCTGTATTTCCTGGGTCTTATTCCTCTCCAGTGGGCATTGTTTCCCAGAGATCACGGTGGTAGAGCACTAGCACTTTTTAGCACTTTTTACTGTAATCTCTTTTTTTTTCCACCTCTTCTTTCTCTGCACCCACTGAAATCTGTGAAAACACCTAAAAATATGTATGACTTGGCAGATGTATGCTGGGGCTCCTCACACATCAGCAGTCTGCCTAAGGCGTTGTGTCCAAAAGCTGAACATCATTATAAGTTATCCAACCAGCTGATAAAATGTTACTTCATTTTTGTTTCCATGCATTGATCTTGCTCTTGATGTGACAGCCCAATCTCCCACTCACTGTCAGCCGCTGTTTTCCATTTGATGCTGACATTCAGTCACTTAGTCTTTTCAGTACACACCTTCCTTAGCATTAAATGTACACTTGCCATGGGCTTGGCATCCTGATACTGCTCAGGAAAACTTCCTTCAGTTTAAAAGAAAGCTGCAGCACTTCTTCATTGTTTAAGGTAATCATGTCTTCTTGGAGAATGACACCATGCTGCCTTTTATATACTATATATTGCAAACAAATATATTGTATATATTTATATTATATATATATGCATTTTATGCCTTCATATATATATAAAAAGCCAAAACCTTCAGTGACCACATACAGTCAGTGTGAATCCCTGAGCTCTCACTGGAAGTCTGGACTGAATTGCTTGCCAAAATCCCAGTAAGGTAAGTGCCCACCTTCACCCTTGATGTCTCTGAAATTCACTATCAGACCTAGCTGGAAGGAGATGATTTCCTTCCTCAGCTAAATATCCTATCAAACCTAAGGTGTATATTTTTGCAGGGATTCAAGCTGGCAATGAGGAGGCACTGCAAGTCACCTGCAGGTAATTGCATCTTAAAAGAAAATCAGCATTCAGAGACTGACCCCAGTGTATTTGTTTGATTTGATGTTTCAATTCTTTGCAGAAAACTGGTAATGCATATCGCACTGACATTTTAATTACCGAGGCTGACTATTCTCTGCATTGTAAAGTTTGTCTGATATGTTAAAGCATTACCTCCAGACTTTTGGATGATGGGTTTTCTGTAAGTGAATAATATTTCTTCCTTGAGCTTTGTATCTAAGTAAAGCTTTTGAGATGGTCTGTCTTTCTACACTCCAGTTATCCCAGCCCAATCGTTCTCTGAATGGTTAAAGCTATCCCAACTCTTTATACAAGATAAAGGGTATGCAGATCTGAAGACCAGATTCAGGCTGGCTGCTGAGTTCAATTATCCACCACTGTGAAAGCACCAACATCACAGGCTGCCTTTACAAAAAACCACTAAAAAATTAAAGAAGGAGCAGGTGCTTCCTCTGCCAGTACCCCTCCTGACACCCCTTAAAAAGCCTTATTTTCTGGGAATAAACATTGGGTCAGTTGAAGATGATTCATTTCTTTATGTTCCATTTTCTAAACTTTCTATAACATTCCGAAATCTTTCTCAAGGGCAGTTGAACATTTTCTGATAATACATGCTCTAGGTAAGTTAGGTCTGCTCCTTAAGGGACTCCGTAAGTGGCACATATCCCAGTGATAACTCCTACACATCCTTTTCAACATAATGAAATATAAACCAGTGCAGTAATGCTGGTGAACAAAGAGTATGATTAGAAACAATGGTTAAGGTAAGTGTTAGAGCTGGAGAACACCTTATTGACAGTTGAGTTATAGAACATACCTTCATTAAACAATGACTTGTCCCCACAACAGCACTTTTCAACATTTCTATATGAAGCCACTGCTAAAATTTTAGGCTGCTTCTTGGAAAATATGGATGAATGTCCAAGACATTCTCTCACTGGTTTTCAGGATTTGGTTTTGTTTCTTTTTAAGGTTCAAAAAAAGAGGCCAATTTCCCTGGTACAAATTTGTTTGAATTTTTAAGAAATAGAGCACTATATAGGACAGTTTGAATTGTGCATGTGGGTGTGTAAGCACAGCACAGCCCCTCACTTTCAGTTTCCAAATGATGTGATATGCTCAGTATTACTCTTGATGCCTGTAGCTACAGGTTGACAAGAGAGAGGAAAAGGCAACAGTCAGGCAAACAGCAAAGAGGTAAAATGCAATAGCAGTAACTCACTGTTACTGCCTTTCACTTAAACAAAAGCAAAGATGAGCACTGGGGTCAGACTACCAGGAGATATACTTCCTTACAGACAGTGGGCAGGAGAAGCAGAGAGCCCTCTGAGAGGTCTTGCAGTCTGGACCTGATTTTTATTTAATCCAAAGTAGCCTGAACTATGTGGCATCTGGCATGCTAGAAAAATCCCAGGTTTTACAGGCCTTTTCACGAGGATATGCTTCCTGTACAGAGACACAGGGTGAGCAAGAGTTCCTGTCACTGCTGCTGGCAACCAAGTCCAGCAAAGATTTGCTTGACAGCAAGAGATTTCCACCACAGCCCACTCAGCCTAAGGAAAATTACATTTTAAGTCTAAAACAAAGGACTGAAGGTCAGATTGCAAAAGAGCTGGTATTCATAATTGTGAACAGATTTCAAAAGGGCTCCATGTACATAGGCTGAGAGTTTCTGACCACAAAACCAAGCACTAAACTTTTTT
This sequence comes from Coracopsis vasa, assembly GCA_026283785.1. Lineage (NCBI taxonomy): Eukaryota > Metazoa > Chordata > Aves > Psittaciformes > Psittacidae > Coracopsis > Coracopsis vasa. The sequence continues at coordinate 14,250 of JANHGB010051263.1, forward strand.
AAAAGCTCTGATGCCTCAAGCCATGCTCCAGCCTATATTAAAATATCTTTTTAATATTTCAAGGTTTTCTCAGTGCCAAGCTATTAAAAGTGTGGACTGATTTCCTCAGAGCAATATCCCTCCCCCAAAACCCAGACAGAATGTCAGTCAAAATAGTTAATTACTAACCAAAAAATCCCAGTAATTGACTGCCTGGATTTTAATTTTATGAGATAGCATTATCCTGATGAGAGCTCTCCAAGCTGAGGTTGGAGAACAATGGCTCCCTGAACACAAAAGCAGTTTCTAAATCGCAGCAGAGATGGTAAGGTTGAATTTGACCTCACTTGCTCTAATAAAAATTTAGGTTATGTCTATAAAATTGAGTGAGAAATAGGTAACAAAAGGGGTGACACACGAAGAGGAGGAAGGTCTTTTTGAGGGGAATTCGCAAAAAGCTACAGCTAAAACTGCCTTGGGCTTCTCATTAGAACTGGTCTCTAGGAGGTAAACAGTTTAGCAGACTGCTAGCTACAAAAAAATCCCTACAAAAGCATCTTAAAAGTGGTTATTACGCAAAATTCTTGCATATTCTTTCTTTCCTGCCCAGCAATAATTGGTCTCAAACAGGGAACAGTGACAATGCAAGACCCCACACTGGCTGATAGGTATTCTCAGAAAGAGCAGTAGTGCCCATTGTCAACACTTTATGTCAAGTTTCACACCTGGATCTTTTTCTAGATGCCATGCACTTGTGTGAGAATCACCAGGAGGGGGTTTTAAAACTATTATTAAGGCTCAGAGTTGTGGTGGAAAGCTCTCAAGTGTAACACAGAATAAAAACTCCATTACCAAGGCTACTTTAAAGGCCCCATCAGCTTCTTGCTGCAGAAGAATGCTGATTTTACCTCCTCCATGTGCAGGGTCCCCACATACAAGTGCAGTCGTCCTGCTCTGAGCTTTGGCATTCAAACTGATGTTAGCACTGAAAGAAGACAGGAGAGGGAAGAGCAATGCTGAGATTCGCATGCTGTATCCATCACCTACAGCCTCAGCATTAATTATCCATGCTGCTATTCCAAGAGTCAGGCTGCAAAGCATTTTGTATGGCATACACTGAAGCTAAATGAAGTCTGTTCTTTGAAAATTCAAAACTGGGACAGAAAAACCATGGCACTCTCTTACCAAATGGAGCAGTGTGGGTATTACAACAGTTACTGCAGGATATGGAGTCATGTTAGACAGTCTCAGCTCCAGCTTATGGGCACTGGCAGGTGGATTTTCTCCTAATACAGAACTTACTTTCAGATATACCTGTACATCTCATTCAACGTTACTTTCCTTTTTTCACAGATACTGTTTTAGAAGTGTTTAAAGATGAGTATTTTTGCCTGAGACTTTGTCCATAAAGTAAGCTAACGAGATTTCTAATAACTCCCCACCCCATGCCCAAAGGTCCCTGTAATTTACCTCGAGGTTGGATAAGCTGAAGCAGCTCTTACTAGAAGCAGCCTGGCATCTTTAGGTTTTCTGCTAGTCACAGCATCAGTTAATTTCAAAAGTTAGAAGTTTATTCCCTCCTGGTTATGCTGTTTGGTTCAGCATGGGGTTTTTATTGTTTCCTTAATCATTTGACATACATCCATGAGGTAAAAATAGCAAACTCATAATGCATCCATCAGCAGTCTTCCCTACAGAAGCCTGCACATTCTGAACATTTCAATCCTATACAGTGATATCACAAGTCTACACCCTGTCCTCTGCTGCAGTATCACTAATTCTGCCTCCTTTAATTTTTTTTCTCTTTTATTGCCAACAAACTATTAAAGTATGCCCATGTTTTACTACACAGGTAGCCTTTCTCTGTATTTAGTACAGCACAATGCAAAACCATGGATAAAAGGCTCGATAGATACTTACAGTGTTGCCTGCACTGAGTGGGAAGCTTTGAAGTATTGCTAAGTGTATTTTAGCTTTGAAAGTTTGACACTTTACTGAAGGTTTTACATATAAGAAATAAACAATGCTCAGGGCTGATGTGATTGACAGGTAGAAATATTCTCTAAACTGGACAGTTTCTCCAGCTGGAAGCTCACAGTAGTAACAGTTATACTTCTGATTCATGTAAGCAGGAACTGAAATGATATGGGACTAATAAGTGGCAGCTTTAATTACAGCTCAGTTACTTCATTAAAACAGCTGTTAATTTAAACTGGAAGAAGATTCTATTCTTTTGGCTGCCCATCAGAAGTGCTCCTCACGTAAGGGGAGAAGCAGCAGTTATGCTCATTAGCTCGAAAGATCATTTGAATGATGCACAGGAGAAAATTAACAAAGGAAAAGGAGATCCTGTTTATAGCTGGTACCACAACTGGATTCCATTAGGAAAAGACTGACAAGAATATTTTAAACTCCTGAGAAAATTTTAAGCAAAACCAGAACAACTTGGACAAATCTCTTGAAATTTTGTTCTCAACTCTTCTAACTTTGCCATCCTAGTGGCTTTACAGGCGATAGAATTCTGTACTTCACGTCACTCTTCTCCTTTATGACCAAGCTCTATATTTTGGGTAATAAAGCAGGTAATAGCTCCCCTCTGTTGGCCACTGCAGAGTATTTAGAGAGCTCCACATAACAGTTTATGGCAGGATGTACAATTCAGGCATGGACATTTGCTCAGAGAAGAGGCTGAAAGCAGAGAGACAGCCCGCTGATGCCTCAGAGATGCTCTGGCAGCATATCCACATAGAAAGCTTTCAAGTTTTTGATGAAAACAACATACTTAGAAAAAGGACTGGGAAAAACATCCTAATGAAATCCCACTGAAGCCAGTTAAGACCACTGAAAACATGCAGCAAAGGACATCTTTTGATCAGATTTCAAAACAGCGGTATCTACCAAGTTACATAATTAATATGTTGTAACGAACCACTGGTTTAAGGATCTACTATTTCCTCTCTTTTCCGGACTGGCAAAAGAGAAGCAGGCCTGTAACTTCTTTTCAACCTGTAATGCTAAATTATATTCTAACAAACAAGAATGCTGCTAATACAGTACTTTTGTTCAAAATGTGATGCTCCAGCTCCCTCCACGTAACCTGAAAAGCTACTGTGTGCTCTGCTGTAAATTAGAACATAGAAAAAAAATCCTTCTCATTTGTCTTCACAACTGCATAGATTTTATGGTGACACGCAGTGCCTAAGAACACATTTCTGTGTGGCCAGGACTCCATCAGATGCGGGTAATCGTTATCCATGAACCCAGGATCTCTTCCTACATGTTTGCTATTTGCTGCAGAAGCCCCAGGCTCTGAAAGTGGAGGCAAAAATCTCACACATAAAAGCTCCCCTTACTACCCAACCAAAATCTGGTCCCCAATTCATCTGACATGTGCAGCAAAGGAGCAGAGATCCCATGGGAGAAACAGCAGTAATTACAGAACTGGGCTATCAGAAGATAATCACCAATTGCCAGCTTAGTGAGGAATGTGCAATTTAGAAGACAAAGTGACAGTTATTCACATACCTGTTCATACACACAACTACATTCAGCTAAACCTAAGCACATATGAACAACAGTTGAGTCCTCCAGCCTTTCTCAAATAGAACAGAGGTTGCAGGAAAGAGTGACTCAATTACCCAAGGGCAATACTTGGCAGGGTTAAGCCTTCCATCAAACAAAGGGATTAGACAGTAAGGAGAAAAGTGGCATAGCAAAGAAAAACAAAATGAAAGGAAATGGCGATGAAGTAAGGTTCTCTTATTGATTTGTGCTGAAGATGAATTACTTAGTTATCACTGCAGTTGTAAATGAAAGCCACGCCAAAGGGGTGTAACTTCTAAAGGAAAATAAATTAAATATGTTTTCTTCTTTGCTTTGTGTAAAGAATGTGCCTGACTTCAGAAGTCACTGCAGCAAAAGCTGAAAACAAACAAAACAGAATGAATCTGTCCTGCACAAGGAAAAATAACTTCAAGTTGTGCAGTTATCAGTGAGTTCACAGCAGACCTACAGACAGAATCAAACACTTCTCACACTTAAGGGCGTAGCAAGACTTCCACAAAGGAAGAGGATTTCCATCAGAAACCAGAAAACTTGGCACCTCAAAGTCCAGATTGTCAGCAAGTGCTGAACCTCCTCCTTACACAGAAAACCTGCCCCAAGGAACTGAAAGTCTGACATCCAAAGGTGAGCCATGTGCATAAGATCCTAACCCCAGCCTCTGAAATCACAGACAGAGGCTCTGGGTTAGAAGGTGAGAGACCAGAAAAGAAACAACTTCCAGTGTTCTGCAGTGCCTACTGGGTCAGTGGCAGAAAAGATCCCCACGTCTCATGTTCTCACCGTCTTGTTCACAGCAGTTCTGCACTGCAGTGCTCTGCCAGTGCTGCTCTGTTTTGTCATTGCTACTTCAGAATTTGTCATAAAATAAGCCAGATACTTTAGTGATTCTGAGTCCAACTTACAAAACACATTGTGCACTCACAAATGACCTAAAAACTATGTTGGTTGTGGTGCTGATTATACTTCCTATGGCAGAGTGAAAGCTGAGTTGATGTGCTGTGCAGGAAGCCCTTTCTCCAATAGAAAAGAAGTTTCTAACCCAGAACTACAAGATAATGGACTTCAAAGCTGTGGGGTTATGCATGGAAAACCTGTCAGTGGTGCAGGACTGAAATCTGCTTATCTTGGCCTTTCACATGGTGTAATTTGACAGGGCCCATAGCACGTCTAAAGGGAAGGAGATGGAAATGCATCTAACTGTATTGAATTTATTTACTTATTTACTTTTAAATAGTGGCAGAAGTTACCCTATTCAGCTCATGAGAAGTCCCTGCAGAAGTGGATTAGTACATGAGGCACAGCAGGTGGTAGAAAGTAAAATCCTTTATAAGGTTTGCCCATGCTGGTTGGAAATATATTTGTAAGTTGAAGACATCATTATACTCTTGAGAGTCCTTGGGTAAGAAATGAGTTTATCATTTGCTAGCAAATGATTTTGACCTTTCTAGCAAAGGTTAGAGGACAAAGATATATTAACTGGAGTAATTTAAGTCAAGTGTAAAGTAACGAAGAGTTACATGGCCTTGGGGAAGAGTCCGAGGTCTTAGCTGCTGAAGAAGTTTCAGCATTCAGTGGAGTTTATAATTTTAAGAACAAAATTATCATCATAAATTTTTGGTGTTTTACCTGGATGGGACTGGAATGATTAAATCTCTTAATAAAGTTTATTGCCCACTTCATCTGTCACTTCATACCTGTATAACAACACTGCACAAGGCTGTCGGGGTTATGTTGTCAGCTCTAATGCAGATCATCTTTGCGATCACAGAGACAGCATTTGCACTCCACTACAATCTCCATGGGCGGAACTGTAATTGAGCTGATGTTGAGGTTGCAAAGCAGCAGCCATTAAGATTCGTGAAGAACTCAGGTCCTCAGATGGCTGGATGAAGCATGTCAGATAGAAACATTTTAATGGATTTCTCACTTTCCCTTGTAATCTGAGGCTTGTTTCAACAAGCAGGAGCTCCTCCTCCTGCTATCTGTATGTCCCACTTGCACATGCAGCCTATCAGCAACAGCACAAGCAAGTTTCAAAACCGACTTGTGCTTCCAGATCAGGATAAAGTAGTCCGAGCTGGCCTGGAAGCCTGGTCCAAGCCTGTACCCTGCCCTGTGCACCCCTAAGGAGCCTGGCCCAAAAGTTGCCTTTGCAGGGAGATGTCTGCTGCAAACACTTCTGATCACATTGTGCTGAAGTGGGAAGTACTCCTCAAGTAGGTGTTCCTAGAACTGGAATAATGTTTCTGAATGCCACATTTACCTCCTCCTCCATAAAAATCAGCCATATGAAGACAGTGACATGCCACAGAAAGCTGAATAACTCACAGGAGTGCTACTCTGATATCAACTCACATAAGGAAGAGGTACCTTTGATTCAGTAACATATTCCCCTGAGTGATCCCTCCTCAGCAGCTCCCTGTGCCCGTATCTCACAATCTCACAGCTTCCCAAGGAACTCCCTGTGCACAGCAGCACCTGAACTTGGGTTCCTGAAAGTGCTGCCAGTCCCCAGCACAAGCACTAGCTTTGTGGAGGTCTCCTACCTGCCTGAGGGTTCTTGAGATCCTCTTTCATCCCATGGAGGTGATACGCAACACAGATGGTGAATTACCCATATTATAGTGGACCAGAACAGTAGAATCTACAACCTGTAGACTGAAATAAAAGCTTTTGTAATCTTTGATTGTTAAGAAATCAAAGACAGACATTCATTCACTCCATGATTCACAACAGGGATTTCAACCAAGTCTTCCCTTTTCCAGAAAGTACTTTCGCTATGGAACAAGAGTGAGTCCCGAGGCTGTGGCTCAGTACAGCCACTGAGCACATCCCCCTGGTCAGCAGGAAATGTCTTTAGAGAAGCACCAAAGAGTGAATCCTTTTGGGCTACCACTCCACAGCCCAGGGAAGCAGCAAAACAAAGCTTCAGGGCCTCAATGCCAAGCTGGCAAAAAAGTGTCAGCCTCTCTGCCTGGAGCTCTTCCAGTCTAACAGAGATTCACAGCTGCTGAGCTGGCAATGAGAAGAAGGTCTCTCTGGCCTGATTAGAGCATCTACTTAACAGTCGGGACACTGCGGTATCAGTTCTGCTCCCAGAAACATTTCAGTTAAGTTTAGACAAACTGGGAGAGTGCTAATAAAAAACTGAGAGCAACCCTTCAGCCTCTACCATGGTGGCTTGAGTATGGGCTGCTGAGGTCTTTCTAGGTAGGGACTTGTCATGTCTTCAGCAAAGGCCATCACCCCAAAGTATGGTGTCTGAGGAAGAGGAGGATCTGCACCACTTCCCTCACATCCTTGTATAAATCCAGCTCCTCATTTCCTTTGCTCCTCTGATGTTAAAGATATGCTTAAAAATGGGAATTACTTTTTTCCAGGCTAAATCAAAGATTTAATCCAAATAAATTTCTGCTTTTTTAGCTTAATGAAAAGAAATATTTGTTAAAATTCTGACAAAACTGACTTTCTCTTCCCAGCAATTAAAAAGATTCACACAGCAATGAGCCACACTTCCTGACACCATGGAAAACAAGGAAAAGAAGAAAAATGCTCTAATAATAGTACAAATATTTACAGTTCAAAGCAACTTTCCCATCTCTGTGTTATTCATGTTTTGTCTCAGGGAGTGGAACTGATGCACCATTCTCTAACTGAAACTGAAGTCCACAGCAGAAGACAACCATGACTCAAACACTAGATCACGCTGCCCTTACCATAATTTGTCAGTGCTCAAAGAGCTTTTGTAATCAAATGCGAGCACAATCTACATTTCATAAGATACTATCATCACTCTTCTGACAGTTCATAAAGTGAAAATCTCCATTTTTTTTATGACCAAGTAACTTTTCCTCAGAACCATGTGTTAAATCACAGCTTTAGTCTAAAGAAAACTCCAGCTTGCATTCCATGCAATACTAAGCAGAAAATGAAAAGTTTTTAAGAACTGCAGCAAGATCTTGCCAGATTTCAATGTTCAGGGCTATTTTGGCATTCAGCACTTTCTAATAGTACTTACTGTTCCTCTAGTCATCTGAAAATTGAGGTCAGATGGTCTACTGAAAGACTGAGCCCTGATGTTACCAAGGCCCAATTTTCACCTTTTAAAAAGTACTCTGAATGAGGAAAAATAATATATAAAAATCACAGGTAGCATTTTGTCCCTGTGTTCTCCTTGGCAGTTACAATAATCATATCCACCTCAATAGCTGCCTCCAACAACAGCCTTCATCTTCTCCCAGAGACCATGAGCCCGTTACTCATCGAGATGTTCTTCCTGGATGAACTGCTTTAGTGCGATGAACAGCTTCCTTGGTCAGGATATATATCACAGAGAACTATGAAAGACAGTGCCTGAGATCACTTTTGTAAAGACAGAGCAAAGACTGAAGTCATGCAGTTTAGCTACAGCAAAATCTGCCAGAAATCATGAATGCTGTGTGCAAGTTGGGAACAGACCTTCTTTCCCTCCATATAACAGCCGCCTTCTGTCTGCCCCTCGGTTCTGAGCAGCGATCTGGATGCAAACCCGTGAGTCGTTTACTGTCTTGGTCATAATTACCTGAAACTTGCTGACAGTCGCTGCGCCGGCAGCTCGATGCAGCTGACAATCAGAAAGAGCTGAGCTGCCCTCTCCTGGGAGCAGTGCAATCAGCAGGGCAGCCTCTAACAGTCAAACGTATCCTTAGCAGGTGGAGAAAGCTGCTGGAAAGGGAAATGAATGCTATAAGGCAGCCTCCTCCAGATGCACTGCGCGGCTTTTCTATTTACAGTTTCGCTAAAATTGGGCTTTGTGATTTGGATTCAACTTAAACAGCAATTCTTCTGCAGTCTTCAGAAATAGGTCTTTTTACATCAATTTCTTCTCAGATTTACACAGACAGGAACCTATGCATATTTTGAGGTTAAATCAATAAGGCAAAGATTAAGTGAATGCTGTGTCAGAGCAAGAGCTTACAGAAGAGTTTAATAAGGCTGACATAACACAGCCTGAACAGGTAACTGGTACAGTACACAGCAGAAGCCTGTTTGCACATAGGATTTTTCCAAATCTCCTGTTAATTTACTAGAAAGAAAAAGGCTCCCAGGTCTACAGTGATGTGGGGAAGCAGATCAGCCTGCAGCTGAAACCCAAAACACAGTGAAAACTGGAGCTCATTGAAAACAAAAAAGCTTTAATTGTTACAAGGTTTTACGATACCAGACTTGAAGCAAAGGACCTGTAGCTGGGGGATGAATTAGTGGCAATATCATAGAACTTAAGACACCATAAGCCTGCCCTCTCAGGTCCCTGCTCTCCATCTGAGAGACACTAGCATAAAGGGGAGTGAGGAGTTAGCTTAAAAAGGCTGCAGGAGATAGATCTAGATATATATGGTAGGGGTTTAATATACGTATATAATGTTTTTAAAGTAGTTCTAGTGACAAGAAGCTGAATTGCCAGGAACATCTCTTTAGAATGTTATGAACAGAAATCACAAGGTAGGTGATTTCTACAATTTAAAGAGTGGGTAACAGCAGTCTGCTAATTAGGAAAAGGTCCAGGGAAAACATCTAAAGCAAAGTCTACCAGGAATAAGATGGGTATATGCTTTTAAGGTTAAAAATATATCTTTTTAAATTACCTACAAGTGCCTCAGATGGTTTTGTTTCTTTGGGGGGATTTTTTTGTTTATTTTAAGAACAAAGTTACCTTTCTCCAGGCACTTGGGATAAGGATGATCAGGCAGTCACTTCATGAATATTCCTGCACCCATATGGCATGCACAGGAAATTCATTACGATTAATATATATTTATATGGTTATTTATTTAAGCCCTCCCTTCAAAGTGCTGCTGCTGTTCTCTTTGCGTAATAATTCTGATAAATTACTCTTTTCTTCAATGCTTCATAAGCAAAGAACATAAAGACTCAAGGCTGCTACATTAAGACCCATTACTGTGGCTCATTGCAAAGAAAACACCATATTTGTAAACACATTTCCCCCAACAACAGATGCCTCTCTACATTTTAGAAGCCTCAGATGCCATTTTTAAGTAAGAGAAAAAACCCAACCAATTCAGCCACCACTTGTAATTATTAAAAATTCATTTCTTTCTGACTGCTTATTGCTCCTCTGTAAACTTGGGAGATAACTGCTATTCACTTCCTGTCTCACCGTAGTTGCCTCTGGACTTTCAGCCTGTCTGGAGTCTTTGGCAGGGCTCTTGATGAGATACCACACAACTGGTTGAGCATTTTGCATGTAATGGGATACAACAGATGGATCCTCACTTACTTTTAAGCCAGAGTCACTTTGCTGAGTACAACTCAGCAAATTGCCACCTGCTGAGGATCTCCTGAGCTTCCCACATAGGACTTTCTCATTTTCATCTGATTCTATTTGAATTAATTTATCTGAACAGCAATTGGGTTTTTTTATTGCGGTTTGATGAAAATCAGGTTCACTAAGACTGGGCTGGTTTGGAAAAATTTTAGTATGTTCTGCTCTTCATATTTAATTTGTAGGTATAGTTTTTGTTCAGGAATACCTGTAAGCCTTGGGAGGATCACATTGAAAGCCTGACCTCCTTTCCAGGACCAGCAGCTCTGCCACATTCAAAGGACCAAGAGACCACAGAGAAAAATAAAGGGATTTACTTCTGAATGATAAGGGAGAAATGACAGAAAGTATTTGGCACAGCTCAAATGAATTTTATTTTGAAGCCATTCAGAATTTAGACTTTGGATGAATTCCTTATTGAGATAAATAAAGAATTTACTGGCACAATGAGGAATAATCTCTTACCCCAACAAATGAAACAGAGTTTAATTTGATTTAATTTCCCCAGTGGTGCAATGAATAATATTTTATCTGGATCTGTGTTTCCACTGACAGTGATTATGCTACTGCCATGCTTGACATGCTCATGTTGCAGACACTTTGCAAAGGATGCTATAGGAGCATAGAGGAATCAAAAATGTCACCATGCTGTTATTGTACTTCCCAGTCTTGCTCTTCCAAGCACTGAACTGTGGAGAATATCATTTAATATAGGGTATATCTCAAAATAAAGATAAGAGAGGAAGCATGGTTTAAGGGCTGGAGGAGGAAGGAAAGAGAATGTGCCATATACTTCTTAAAAGTGATGCACATTAGAAAGCAACTGTGGGCATATGCTCCTTTGCAAATGGAAGTAATAAAAAAAGGACTAAACCAGCAGTTCCTATCCAGTGAGGAAGGAAAGGTATACTAGACCCAGATCCAAAGGAATTAAACACACTGGGCCAGAGCACTTCCTGAGACAACTCCACAACAGGAATTTACTCCAGAGATTAACTCAGTTTCTGATTTTAATTTTCACACGGCATCACAAACACCCTTTTTCCACCCTCTGGGTACCCTTTCTCCAGAGACAAACAACATTTAGCAAATGCTACTGATGCGTTCACTGCTGCTTCACTTGGTTTTGCTTTGGTTTTTAAACACTGACTTTCTATATCATAAGCCTACCTTATAATGTCAGGTCTGTGGGGTTTCAAATTTGGTTTTGCATTTATGAATTCAAGTTTGCTCCCAGTGTGCTTTGTTTAAATCCACCTCCCAGACATGAATTTAGGCTGAAAGAGCCGTTTCCATGGACTCTTGTTCTGAGTAGGACCAGAGGTCACTGTGCTAGAGCACAGAATGAGCCTTGCTCCCCTTCCAACACCATTTCACCATCTCGTATCTGTCTCTTGGACTTGCCTGGGCACTGACTATTTTACTAAAAAATGGAAACAAATCTTCCAGAGCTTTACCCTTCACACTCAGTACGAGATCTACAGGTTTTTCTAAATAGACATCCAACATTTAGACCAATAATTTTTGTGAGGCACAGACTTCACATGCAGTTTACACAGCGTGACATTGAAATGAAAAGTCATTAAATACTACAGAAGTACAACTGTCCTGAGATTACTCATGTGCTATTATAATAGGACTGAAGCAACAAGGAGATGTTGCACAACTTTATTTCAATTCTCCGTTGGCCACATGATAAAACTCCTGAGGCCCCTGACAAGGGTGAGACAGCGACGGGTCTCAGGACTTCGTATCTGCTATTCCACACTCTGCCCTCCACGCATCCATGGCAATTTTCTGTCAAAAGCAGCTCTGACTCTTTCCAATCACACATAACTTCCAATGGAGCAGAAATATAATGTAGACCCTCCTCTCATCACAAGTTTGGCATAATCCAGCAGCTTGTCATACCCAGCAGCTTTCATTCACATAGGGATGCTCTGTGCTTCACACCATGCTCAGGGATGCAGCACTTGGCATTTTCACTAATATAACACAGAGATGGGGATTGTGTGTTACCTTTAGGGAAGCCTTGAGCATAGACACTTCCTGTTCTTCCTCTTCCCCTTACGAGCACAGTTATTCACAGTTCAACAGCAAAGGCAGGGGAAAAGGAGGCTAGTGTAGGGCTCGTGATACAATAAGTACAAGTCACTAGTAACCAAACACATCTTTCTTCCAACCACTAAAAGATATGAATAATAACCATAAAGACATTCCCTGTTTCATTTGTATTGCAAGCACTGGAATATGAAAGCTTCAGGCCTCCTTTGAAAAAGTCCTCTGGCAAAAAGAAGTGACCCAGAATAAGACTGCTCTATTCAACAGTGACAAAGCAATGAAAAGACAACATTTTCGTTTCTGCTGTCATTTTGCAGTCTGATTATGTGCAACCTTAACAGGAAGTGAATTACCTCAAAAAAACCAAAAGAAGAATGACTGCCTGGTCTCCATAGACCACCTCAACACCAGCCAAATGTTCCTCTTACAGAAATTAATATTAGCACCCTTGGATGGCATCCTTCATTCTATGAATTGCCCAATTACTTCAGAAAGATGTAGTGGTATTGTTGAATGCTGATATAAACTCATTGATCTGTTCCCAGACTTACCAGTACACAAAGGATGGGAAAAACTCCTGGCTCTGAGTTTCTATAATGTGCCTTATTGATTCTCCAAATGCCAGGCTCTGCACTTGTTTACTCACTGCAAAGCCCCCATGCATAGAAAATGCCCTCCCCAATTTTTTCCCTTTTTACTGAAACATTTTGTATGAAAAATTAAATCAGCTGTAAGTAACACACATGGATTTTTGCTCAGGTTTACAGTGCAGTTTTACTCAGAGAGAACTAAATGCAGTGATTTTTCAGCTCAGACTAGCACAGGTTTTATCAGCTTGTTCAGACCTGTTAAGAACATTGGACTCCATGTGTTTATTGATTGGTTTGTGTGTCCCGGGCTCCAGAGCTCTGCCTTCACCTGCAGAGTCTGTCCATACAGGAAGAGTGAGGCCGGCGTTCCAAGATCTACACTGTACAGTCACTGTACTCACATATGTACACACACAGAATTCATCTGAATTTACATAAAAGTCACTGCAAGAGCCCAGGGTAACAGAAGTCAGGAAAACACTCAGTAGCCACAAAAACTTATCGCTCACTTTGAGAGTGCTTTCAAGCTACTTCAACACCACACAAACCTTCTTGTAACTAATGCTACAGTAGGATTTCAAAGTCTTGTTTTGGTCTTTACACTGAAGCAATCGCTAGTCATAAGGATTTTGTTCTCTGGCATACACCTGCTCTCTTCACACTTAAAGCCTCTCCCCAGGGATGTGCTTCATCCCTGGTGTTCAGTTAAATTCTCCTCCTTAAGTAAACAGTATATTCTTCAGATATTCTGAGGACAATTTATTTTTCTTGGTTTATTTTCTTCCATTATTGCATATAGTTATTTTTATTTATATCCCACCTTTTGTGTATTCATACAGCAAACCTAAGTACCATACAGTTAGTGTACTGTAGCTGCACAGTCCAGGCTAATTCCAGCTAAGTACAGAACGTAAAGATCCATTTTGCCACACCTGAACTAGACTGGATTTAATTCTGTCCAACATATTCAAATGGCAGGTTGGAAAACACAAGATTCTATAAGGTCCTGAGTTAAATTACAACCAGTATTAAGGCAGTGGACTGGAGATGTCACTTGTGGAATATCTTCCTAATGTTTATTAACTTTTCTGTCAGTGAAAATCACTGCTCCGACTGGCTCATGAAAAATCATTGTCCATCTGCTCCCAGCTCACATTCGAGGGTAAAGGACTTGCTTTCATTACTGAAGTGAAAAAAAAGTCATTTGAATTTAAAAAGCACTGGAAATGCCAGTGCTATCACACACAGCCAGTCACACCGGAGCCGCTTGAGCTCAGGCTGTTTTACAGGGGCACTGACACAGCATATCAGGAAAAATGACTGAAGCCTTTTAAAGACTTTAAAATCTCCCACACCAGAACCCGGGCATAGGCTGCCACATGCACAGCTGGAGCTGAACGGAGGTCAACTTCTTTAAGTCTCATGTCACTGCGCCAGGCACTGCCACAGCCACTCTGAAATATTCACCATCTCCCAAACTGCCTTCAAAAACCTGGTTCAGAGAGTGCCACACACTTTTCTTGCCATTAGCTTAAGTTAAAAAAATGCTGTTTCAGCATCCCTACAGTGCTCTTTAAAATGCTGCACAAAAACCAGTGGCCAGAAATGGGTTATTAAGGACTCTAACTTCTGATGTTTGTATTACCAGGTACAAATGAATTAACCAACATCCTCTTGACAAAAATCACTACTGAGGAACCTGGTACAAGTCTAAACAATTGATTGCGTTCAGAGCTTAGAAAGTTAATAATTTTATTATTATTAACTGGATGCTGCACTACCTACCTCCAGTTCCCAGAACTAGACAGGTTGCATCAGGTACACCGACATGATAATACGAATTGCATAATAAAACTACAGTGTAAAACAAATGAAGATTAAATAACAAAAACATATAGTGGGTGTTGGAGGTTTTCTCTGTGGGGAGAAGACAAGCACATGCATTATTCTGGAGAGAAGTAAAAAATGACTTATCTAATTGAAACTATGGGGGTGCGGAGGGAAGGTGGCAAGGAAGACAGACGGTAATTATATGATCTGGAAAGTGGCCAGGACACTGGGGTTAGCAGCTACAGACTTTCAGACACTGTTGTGAGATCTTATATGATTACAAACCATTAAGAACCTAGTTCTAATTCCTATCCAAGCTACATTTGGCAGCAGGGGAAAACAGTAGTTCAAGGCACTGCTTTCATTTGGGCTAAAGGACAGAAGTCAAATATACCCTTGCATTCCTACCCTTTACTGCCAACTTCTTTTGGTGGTTTGTTATCCAAACACTAGCAACACCTTGGAGAGTGAGTCCCTGCTGAGATGTCACCACCCTGGAGCTGTACAGCCCTTGGCAACCACCTACTCAAGCACGACTGTCTGTAAGCAACGCTAAAGTGCTCATGAGCACTGCCTGAGCAGTTAAAGCTCTGCATTGGAGAGGGTGCAGGGCAGGCACCTGTATGCCAACAAAGTTCCATGTTTGCAGATGCCCTTGCACAGCCCTGAGTGATGTACAGCCATCACTTCTTTTGAGGACTAACAACAGCACCACAACAACAAAGAGCAAGCAAAAAGTCTCTCCCCCAAACCTTAAAAAGCGAAATTCTATCTCATCAGATCTGTGATAGCTGTAGCGATCCTTTCAATCACCCAAAGTGTAGACTGTGTTGCTCCCAAGAAATGGTACTTGTTTCTGCTTATCATGCTCTTTTTACACATTATCCCACCCAGTTTTATTTGGAAATAATGTGACTTTCAGTTACACTTATAGCACTTTACTGCAAGTAGCCAGGATACCATGGAGCCATTTATTACTGTTAGAATTGCAAGAGACTGTCACAAGAGTTAAAATGAAATGCCAATACCACAACTTGCTGTTTACAATACAGGGCATGTTATTTCTGGATATGGTATAGAAGTGGTATAACATCTTAAGTGTATTAAATGCACCATAAACATCTAAATTGCTGTTGGTATTTTTTTAAAGGATCAAAGAGACTTCAGTAAATATCAGTCCACTTCATTGCGAACAATTGCAGAATGCTTGTCAGAACCCCCAGAGACCATCTAGATCCACAGCCCCAGCATACAAGGGCTGCAGAGAGGAAGCACAAAAGAAGAGCCTCCCCATTAAATCCCAGTTCCATGGGATATGCATTTACTGATAACCAAGACAATCAGAGGCCTAGATTTCAAAAGGTGGCAACTATTTGAAGCCCCTGTCTCACAGCACTTCAGGTGAATTATTTTTTCCCCCAGAATAAACCATTAGTTTTAACAGCGTTTAACATCATGTTCTTGTAAGCATATTGCTGTAGTTGTAGGGGGGTTTAAGTGTGTGGGTTTTGAAGTGTTTGCTTCTTCATTCTTCAGTTATTTGCACATTCGTTTCCCTTTCTGCTTCAAAAACAACTCTCCCTTATAAGATCAGATCCATATTAATGCAACTAAGATTATAAAAAAAGGGGTTCTTTTAATCTAAAAGAACACTATTCTAAACTTGAAACTTCATAGCAGCTGCTCCTAATATTTCTTTCCAAATTTCAGCTTCATGCACCACCCAGAGAAATAATTTTATACGATGTAACATTACAGAAACACCAAAGTTGCTATGCAAAAGGCTCTTTGGGCACCCCCAGTGCCAGTGGTTTGAAGCATAACACAGCACAGTTTCACACAGGCTTGGTCAGGTGGGTGGTTTTGCCTCTCCCAGTACTTAAGGTAGGAACAAGCACTAAGGTACTCAGAGGCCAACCATACATCCCTCTGAAAGGTCCACTAAAGAAAAGGGTCCAAACCCCACCACGAGATGCACATTTTGTACGTGTTTGTGCTCTGAGTGCACACTCTATGATACTTCATTTGCAAAGTTATATTCCAGGTTCCTAGATGACAGAACAAGAGAGCATTTCATGGCCCTGCACAACATTTCCTCTGAAGGAAGGGTATAAGATCTGTTATTCAGCACTTCAGAAGATATTTGACCTTAAAAGTGCTGTTGCGAGAATGCCAATATTCAGGATAATCCAAATGCTGTGACATTTTTGGCCTCAGATAACATTAAGGGAAAAAAACCCAAACAAACAAATTGAAAGGCAAACTCATTCTCTTCTTATTAAAAATTTTCTTATCTCTTCTCTATAAATTCTTGCTCTCAGGGTTTTATGTCATGGTCATTTTCAAAATCACATCAGGCACAACCTGCTATACAAGTAACAAACCTCCAGGCAGTTATTATTCAACAATGGACTTAAAATTAATGTAGCAATTTTTAGTTACCTCCAAGCAAAACAAAACCCATCTCCTGAAGTTTCCAACATGAGAAAAGGCAAAAAAAAGCAACTCTCTTCTTTAGGAAAAAGCAGAAAGGAAGTGTAGAGGCTGCAAGAAAACAACATCCAGGAGGTGATTTCTTGTAATGCTTCTCACTGGCTGCAGCATGTTTTCCCTTGGCTAAATCTCACCTTTCAGAGGCTCAGACACAACGACAACTCCAACAAGTGCAGCAGCCAGAGAGGATAGGATTGCTCACAGCCATCTGAAAATACCAAAAGCCCCAGTCTGAACTAAGAGACACTGCTAAGGGGCAACTTCCCGACAAGCATTCAGTAGAGACTGTTTTGTTGTTTGGTTTTTTCCCCAACGGTGGAAAAAGAAACAAAGGCTTACCAGTGTACACTAAACTGTCAAAAGATAAAAAGATAGAATGAGAGGAGTAGCTCAGCCCTCATCGGGCACTCACTGCTTAGGAAGGTGCTCTTGGCATTCTTTTGTCCAGAAAATGGAGGCAATTTTCATTCCTCCCCCCAGCAATTTTACACTGTACTTTCGGATTTCTTTCCAGGATCCAATCCAGAATTGAGGCATGCACGGACACTAATGAGTGCAGACCTCCATCCTGGGGGTCTGGAGATGGCCAGGGAAGTGAAGGGCAGCTGCTGTGAGTGGCACTGGCACAACATTAGAAGCTAGAAAGAGACCAGACCTGACTCACATGTGTATTGCTGCTGCCATGCTGCTCCGTAGACAGCTGGATCTCCAGGGATCTCCAGGTGTGCAATGCAGAAACATTTGCACTTTGCAAAAAAGCCAGATTTTTCTTTTTTTCCTTTTTAAATCTATCATACCCAGGGTTGCTCTGAGAACTAAACAGCATTTGGTAGGAAAAACCTTTACTGCAAGACAGAGTTGACTGATGGAAGAGACACCCGTGGCGTGCTCTGCATTTCACCCAAGGAGAAATTCCTTTACAGCCAAGTACAATTCCCAACAGGGATGCTTTGGGAAACAGAGCCTCTTACTTAGCACGGGGAGACAAACCTCCTCAGATGAAAAATTAATGTCCTTTCTGTCATGTCAAATATGGAGAAACACTGGAAAGGAAGCAGGGGCAGCTAAGGCCTCCGCAGATTTTACTTTGTAGCATCAATGGAAGACAGTCTTGTGGAAAAAGCCCTCTGTGGGCTGTCCATTTAAGTTGCTGCTTGGCTCTGAATCTGTCTGAGATTCAGCTCTGCCAGACCAGCAGATTGGCTTGAGAGGAAGCAGACAAGTGACCCAGGTACCATGAACATAAAACATAGGCTGGCTTTTGAATTGCACAGTCCCCAGCCAGAAATCCTGTCCTTGCTGGCTGGCCTACAAGGCACAACATGCCTTCAGCTGTGCCAACACGCAGTGACATTTTGTTCAGAAATTCAGCAGAACGACATCTGCTGCTATAATGGCCAAGTTTCTGCCTCAGCAAAACTTGGACTGGATTTTAGCTAAGTGCCAGACAGGTGATTACACGGTGAAGTCTCCATCCTCCTTTCAGTGAACATCTTCACAGGGATGGAAAGGGGCTAACACCTAATTTTGTAGGTGTAGGAAAAGCTGTGCACTTCAGATTTCTATATGTACCATGGGCACCAAAGATGGTGTCTTGCTTGACTTCAGGGAACAACTAAGTGTGTGTGAGGAGTGCTAAAGTCAGCAGAAAGGGAAAAGAAGGAATGTCAGAAACAGGCCTTAAAAAAGAGATCCATAAAAAGTGGGAAAGCTCAAAAGTGGGAAAGGTGAGAGAATGTAGCACCACGTCTCCACAGTGTGTTGTCACATTCGCTCTCAGGATGCAGGAGAACCCAAATATAGCAACTATTCCCCGTCAAGTTTTAGGGGGAAAAAGGGTGAGAAAATACTGTCCAGAGACACCCAGGAGTAGTGCCAGGCACAGAGGTACAAACAGTAGTAACCTAGTCCCCACATTCCCACAAAGAGGCACAAGTCACTGGCCTGGAGAAATATACGAAAGCTTTCCTGGAAAAGGGTTTATCCAACTACAGAATTTTGCTGTGTTTTGAAGTTTGGATCATCTTAAAATCAAGCAGAGGCTGCTGAGAGAAAAAGGCCTGCAGGCTCCAAACTATTTAGCTTTTTTTGATGCTTTAGCTTAGAAAAGTTAGCAGCCAGGCTAAGAATAGCAGAGACTCTACAGCCAGAGAAACAAGGCAAAGTGGAGGCATCAGAGCCTGCTTTCCAGTCAGCAGAAGGCTTCGAAGTGTTAATGCCAAAAATACAATAGTTTTCTAGGTAATCCTTCAATCACTTTTTTTATTAACAGTGCCTTTATACACAGTGAAAACATTCACTGGAGTGGGAAGGGCATGACACAGGGGAGGAATAATGAGGGCCTGTGAAATTCCATGTTTCATCCTTGGGTTCTGCAAGAGATTTAGACACACGTCACCCCAAACCCCACAGAAGCAGGAAGTGCTTTGCAGCAAACAAGCACTCTGAGGTGGATATCATCACTCAGATCACAGCCAAATACTTCCAGACTAATATCTGAAATCCTGGCAAGAGTAGCCAATGCTCATGCTGTGCAGCATATATCCTGATTTACACCTGCAGGAGACAAGAGAAGCCATGGCTGCCTCACTACTGTTGTCATAACATCTCTTATTTGAAGGCAAATTTAAGGAATGAGTGTTTGAGAAGACTTCACAAACAGCTGATCATGCAGGACACAAAGCAGGCAGATTGCAGGAGGGATCTTCAGGGTAATTGCATGCACAGATCCTGAGCTGGTAACACACTGGGTTGAGGGAGGTCCTTTTCCCTCCACAGAAACTCAGAGCTTGTCCCTTCCAGACAACTCCTGCTTGCACCTCTGCAAAGCAAGGAGCCTTGACTCTAAACCAAGCTCAGAATAACAGTTTTCTCCATCCACAGCCCCAGGAATGAAAGGCAAAACCAAAACTGCCTTATTATTTTCATGAGTAGGCTGTAAGACTGCATCCCTCCCTTACACAGAGATCACTCCTCAGCTTCTCACGTTATGCCTCATGGCCACAGCTCTGCCAGCAGCATGTTCACAGCACATGTTTCTAGTTATTCCCTTTTAATCTCTCTGGCTTTACATTACAGAAAACCAATATCTAGGAATCCAAGTTCACTGTAGGTGAATGAGAGCAGGAGAACTTGATCCAAAAGGAGCACAATTCTGCATCTGTCATTGAGGTAAAGACTTAACTTGAAGCCTTAAATCACAGTGACCGGCAGAGGCCGAATTGCACATGTGTGTAGGATTAAGGCACATCTAACTCCAGGCTTCCCATGTACAAACATTTAACAGCTACCTCTGTATAGGCAGATTAAAAACATAAGCAAAGAAATGCAAAAACCAGAAGTACATCTTCAGCGTGTGCAGATGGAGCCAACTGGCACAGGGCTGCCACAAAGCACTGCGCCACTCCAGCAGAGCCTCAACCAAAACTCCATCTCCCCTCTCCTTGAAACACTCCTGAAACAAAACCTCGCAGCTCAGACCTGCCAAGTCTCCTTTATTTGGACTGAAACTCACTCACACTTGGCAGCAGTTCGGTGCAATTTGAAGCTGGCTCAGACCTAAAGTGAAAAGATTAATGGGATATTTGAAATCTCACTCCCATTTTTCTTCAGATCTCACTTATGTAAAAGCTCTGATGTTGGTTGCTGAGCTCCTTAAAACATAATCTCCACAATGTGCCACAGTAAATAAACAGATTTAAGCAGCAAGTCTGTTTAAAAGGAGTTTATTTAGAAAGCACACGCATCACTAAAGAGAGCTTATTTCTTATCTAACTCCAAGCACTTCGAAGGCAATCCTTCAGGGGTGTGCTGCAGGCAGTGTGAGATTAATTTTGTTTGCAGCAATTATTTTCAGGATGTTCTCCACTCATATTAAGAGGCTGAAAGTTCAGTTAGTTTCTTGGCTTGGGGATTAGAGGAAAGCTGGAGACATTAAAAACAACTTTGTGCCAAATTTACCCAGAAAAGTGGCCTTCCCTGCTTGGGCAGGCTGGCCTACAGCAGAGGAAGCAACAAGAGTTTAACACGCTCAGACCTGCAATTGAAGGATCTGATGGATCACAATTTCAGCCCTACTTCTCAGAAGCAGCCTCATCCAAATGAGTTATGGCCACCAGACAATGTCTGATTAACTGAACTCCCACATGCACATTTACTAGATAGACAGAACTGGAACTGCTCTTCCTGCAGAGAGGTTTGAGAGGACCCTCAGCCACCACCATCAGACATGCTCTGAACACCGACCATCATGGGGTCAACCACACCATCCATGAAGGCCAGACGGCATCCCAGTGTCAAGTTGTACCGTTTTCATATAAATCACAAGTCTCCAAGTTCAAGTAACAAACACCACATGTTCAGCAGCCTCAGCAACACTTCAAGCCAGCGAAGACTCTGGAAATCAGGCAAAGGTTGTTAGTCTTCCTTTATGTGGAAGCCCCTGAAGGGATCCACTGAAGTGTGCTTATTTTCACCAAGGACTCAAAGCTCACGAGAGTGCAGGGGTTTTGATTTAAAAGGTTGCAGGAGAGATGACAACTTCAGCCCACAGATTAACTTCCCGCCACACTGATCAGTTGGTTTACTGCTGAGTCAGAACAGCAAGCAGTTATTGAACCAACAGACACACCATCTTTGCTACTCATTCATCTGCACTTCAGGATTTAAATGTGGGAGAGACCCACAGTTTCTGCAACTTGCCTCAGGAACAGAGAAGCCTAATGAATGCTTTTTAATCTCAAAATATTATATTGTGATTCAAGTTATAGAAAGATTTGCACATTGCCACTCCAATCTGGAGTGATTTAGTCTTTTCCAGTAGCAAAGAACCTTATTTTGTTGTGTGAACTCGTACTTTGGCATTCTCACAAAGCATTCCCAGCATCCTAAAACCCATTATGCCATTTCCTTCCACCCTTCTTTGCTCCCTCTCCCATGAACTTGCCCAAATCACTAACTTTGATGCAAATGAGACTGTAGGCTCCCTCTGCTTTTTAATTCTGCTTTCCTGTGCCATGTAAAATACATCAGGCAGCACAGTCTGATCCAGGCAGCTCCTGAGTGTTTCCTTATCTTTTTTGACGCCAAAGCCTGTGGCTGCAGATCTGAGCACACCCACTTGGTACCAGGTCCATGCTGATTGCATGCCTGTTGAGTAGTGAATTATCAGCTACAGCAAATGACAACTGTTGGACAAAGTGGTTTAACTTAACATTGCAACAGTAGTAAAAATACTCTGGAGAAAGTAGGTGCTTCCATTGTTTCCAGAAATTAATTTCACTGGCAGCCTATTACCAAACACAGTTTTGTGCAAGTATATTGCAAACACCAGCGCTCTGCCATAAGCATCAGAGAAAACACACAGTATTTCACGTGAAACTGATGGCTGATGGCTGACTGGTATGAAGAAACGATAACCACAGGCTACGGAGGAATACAAGTAAATAGTTATGTATATAACCTTCTGTCAGGTAACTGGAGAGCTGAGCATCGTGGCACCCCTCCCTCACTGAAAACACGTGGCCAAGGATGCAGGCAACTTGGTTTATTCAAGGTGTGAGTGCACTGAATACTGATTGTAAGGTATCACACAAATAAAAAAGTGCTTTATTTGATATGTTTTGCACAGTAATTTAGAAAAGTCTCAGTGCCTTGGCTTGTCTTATACAGCCTGGTTTTATACTGTAGTAGAAAATCTTCCACTGCAGCATTCCAATGAGCATTTCTTACCAATACAACAATGAAAAGTTGGATTAAATATTGAATAGGATTTTCAATACACAACTAGCTAGACTGCTGAGCACAGACCATGTTTCTTACATTATTCTACCAGTAACTTTCTTGGAAGCTCCTTTGACTTTCAGATTTAAGGCATACAGCACTGTTGTTCCTGCCTGCAGCCAAAAAGGCTGAGTCTTGCCTGCAGCCAAGAAGGCTGAGCTGAAGTCTGTCTGCCTCTAATTTGATTTTAGCATCTTTACACATTTGATTATTTACTGTAACAACTGAAAGACATTCAGACAGACCCATTTTTCAAACAAATCAAATCAAATATCTTAAAGACATCTCTAGCTACCTGGAATAATTGAATTAAAACTCTTTGTAAAAGAAAGGGTCAATGATACTAAGCAACAACATTATGGCATTTCATTGACAACTTGGCTGAATACAGAAATGTCATGTTTTTTCCATTGCAGCACTCCCTCACTCTGTCTCTGGGTGATGCTTTCTATGAAATTTTAGTGCCATGAGCCTTTCCACTCTCTTTCAAGGTCACAGCATTATGTGGTCTGATGCCTTGCACAGTTACTCTACATTTTTCAGTTTCTGCTCATTACTGCAAGCTGGCAAACACAACAGTTTATACTTTGGATTTAATGCTTTAAGTCCAAATCACTCAGTTCTAGAGACAGAAAAGTCTCCAAACCTGCTACTACTGCTAATATACCCAAACACCACTCGTGGAAAGAGCCAACAGCAAAAATGCAAAGTTTCCAGTCTTTGGCCTCTCATTTTAACCAACTCAGTTTCCTAAAGAAACATGGGACAAATAACTACCAAAATTTTGCAGGGAGCACACAGAAGAGAGTGTGCAGTTATCCTGAGCCAATGTAGCACACAGAAATGTAAGAATTGCACACAAATCTCAGGGCAATTTAAAGCCATTTACAGGACAAAGATCCTGCATAGCGCTGGGGGCTTCCCTGGTGTTTAGTACTCAGTCCCACCACTGTGAAGGTAACTGAACATGTTCAGTGATAGGAACATCAGGCTGGAAATCAAACACCCAGGGAAAGCTCAGTTCAAACTGATGCACACAGAGCACTTATTGGTGAGCTACATCTCATGTATCTCCTAGCTGCTTTCACATGAACCCTTTGAGTAGTAGGTTCTGGACCCTGGGCTCCCTGTGCTTTAGCCGGTGATATTTTGGATAAACTCAAGTATGTGGAATTCAGCTCCCTGCTGATCCTTCCCATCCTTCCCAACACCTCCAGCATCATGCAGCAGATGCAGCTGCTTTCAATCACTCCAACAGGGAGTCTTTGGAGACCACTCTCCACAAGACCAAGCAGCTTTCTGAGGACCAGGTTTTTAGTTGTAGAAAAGAGTAAAACTTCCAAACAAACAAATTAACAAAAGGTGTATTTACTTTAACTCAGCCCCATTTTATTTCCTTACCTGTCACATTTCAGCTTCTGAAAGCCTCTCCTGTTTCTCAGTCTTTTTCCAGTGGTATCTCCAAACGCTGCTGCTCATTTCTGTGCTCATTGCCTGCATTTTTAGGTAGGATCTTTTTCATAACGCTGACACCTTTGAGCCCATTTCTTTAATTCTGCCAGACTGGCAATTATGTCCATTCATCTACTGACTACTCTCACAGTACCTGCAGTATTCTCTTCAGGGTTGTCACCTCTTGTTATTTTTCAGGTATAACAGGCTGTTCAGAAGTAGCCCAGTCACCCAACACAGCAATGTTCTTCTTTATCTAAAAGTAACAGATTATACTCAAATTCTTCGTAACACAGAAGCTTTTTTTGGCAAAGCCAAATAACAATGTGACACAGACCTCCTGCTGACATCATCCAACCCTGAACTTCCTTTGCCTTGTGAAGTTGCTAGTAGGCAAAACTCTTCCACAAAGCAAAACATGAGTAGGAAGAACCTCCAATAGAAGCATGAGACTTGAGCTGACAATGAGTAATTTCCGCTTTGGGGAGCACATGGGACTATAACCATCCAATAAGTACAGTAAATTCATGGTTTGTACTAGTAATGCAGCAAGATGTCAAAACTTAGGTGATATATCTTTAGGGACACAAATAAGAGCTCTCTGTAAACTAAATTTCTGAAACTACCCTAAAGTTTCATTATGTGACTGTGTTGGAATTTGGTTAAGGAGATACCTTGCTATGTAATAGCATTTATACCTGCAGCGATCCAAACAGTACTGATATATATCTGCTTCTTTCTAACAGTTCAGAATCCTTGTCATGACTGGTATTACACCAAATCTTAACAGGTACTGAACTTCCAGGCTAAACCTGAAGTCTTCAAGCATCATGCCACAAGGCTGGTATCAAACATGCACACTGGGTGATGAGGTCAGTGAAGCAAAACATATAATCATTTATGAAACATCAAGTCCTCTCTAGCTTGCAGAATTGTCTGAAAAAAAACTGGGTACAAAAAGCCGAAATGTCATACATTAAAAGTGTGGAGTTGTAGTTTGTTAACAGGGGCTGTTCACAGAACTTTAAGCAGGTAACAGGCATGAATAATTTTCTGGATGAGGTAAAACATGCAAACATGTGGTAGTTTACAAGCATGTTCAAAGAAAGCCTTTTACTATTTTTAAAGTGTACTAACCCCATATGAAAAATTCCTGACTGGATTCTTCAAACACAAGTGACACTTGGCAAAGGTGACATGTTTGTCCAGATCCTGCCTTAAAGGACCCACTGGAATTCACCAGTTCTGGTTCCTGTGTCGTTACCACCACAAAACCATCTAAGAAGCCAAATGCATGTTGCAGCAACTAGCAGCAATCCTTCTCCCAGGCACTTTGGGGATGCATAACCTGTATTTGGCTTATAAAGCTTTGGAGCAAGAGCTGGTTCGTTCCCTTTTAACTTTCACATAGTACTTAGTATAATGAGATCCAGGAATGCTGATTCTACTGATTGACATAAAGCAATTAAAATCCTGCCATGACTTTCTTCAGTCTTTTTACTACAATCGGCTCCAAAGCCTTCATGAGTCTGCCTGTGCCCATTAACAAACCTCAGGAACAGTAAAACAAATCCTAGCAAAGGCACCCATCTTCTGATGTTTTGAATGTCTTACTCGTAACTCTCCACACAGCACTGATACTGAGTTGAACAAAAACCACTGCAGTGTGAGTCCCGTGTAATGATAGAATACTTCAAAGTAGGCACTGCTCCTTCTCAAGGTTTCGGAATTTTTTTGACTGCTCTCTCTCCATTCAAGGCTGACACCAAGTGGTGAGAACCTCTCCAGAGATGGACAGTTCCATTACTCTCTGTCCCCATTTCAATGCCACACTCATAGGCATCATGGCTTAAGCTGGAAGGACATGGCTGTATTATCAATGGTTAATTAGATTAAATAATTAAGACAATCTCTTCACATCAGATGCAGAACAGTGGTTCATAAGTCTGGAGAGGGAATAAGCAGAGTCCACACAGCAGGAGCATCAAGAGCTGCTCAAGAGCAGCTAGGTCACCACTCAACATGCACAGCATCGTGCACCAGGCACCCAGAGCACCCACTCCAGGAGTAAGACAGACAACATGAGCTCTGCCCTAGGCAAGTTTTTACTTAACCACTAATGTCTGCAGAGGTTTTATGTGACTTTTAACTTAGGAATACAATAGAAGTACTTACCATAGCAATTTCCACATCACTTGATACTTTTGCTACCTCTAAGAGGCAGAGCACCTTTTTATAGAATTTCTGACCAATTCTCACCATGTGAAGTTCCTGATTTTTAGATGGTTTTGGAGGAAAAGGGACATCTAAAATTTCCTGAGATTTCAGCATCCTGTTGAAAAGTGGTGCCTTTGTTTCAAGGGGGAACACTGTATATTGCACTGTAGAAACTTAATGCATTTCAGAGGAGATAAAAGAAAGTGGCTCATTCCAGAAGTATTCATCATCCACAAAGAAGATGGAAAAATGTCTGCCAAAAAGAAGCCTCTTGCTCTGTCAAAGATACAGCATGCTTAAAGAGAAGTTTTGTTTCCATGGTGACTGAATTTGGAGTAAGAACATCCCCTGCATCAGACGTTGCTAAATCAAAAACCCAGTTGCTTTTGTTCACACAGCAAGCTGGGTTTTAACCCTGCCTCATCCAAACAAACATTTAATTAGTATTTTGCTTTCCTATTTTGCTGTGTACAGCTTCCCTTTGTAAATGAAGCAGGAAAAAGCAAGAAGGTACAACAAAACAAGAGAAACCTGATCATGCAACCTTAATAATTAGAAATAGCTCTGATTTTCAATAGCACACAAGCACTTTTAAAAAGCACTTTTTAAAAATATCAACAACAAGCTGTTAAAGACCATTATGCATAAGCCAATGATGTAGAAGTTCTTCTTTACTTTCCTCACCTCTCAGATATAAAAGATAACCCTTCCCTCCTACTATCAATCTCACACTTCTGTAAAGAGTAGGATAAAAAGGATTCTCAGCAGCCAGCTTTGAAGGGATGGTACCTGGAGCACAATCAAATGTAGGAAAAAGGGATTCAGAGCTGAAGGTCCTCAACAGCCACATTTTGATCAGTTGTCTGCCTGTTTAAAATTCTGATCTCACCCATGCCACAAAACCTGGCACCAGCTCTACTTCAATCACGCAGATTACTGCCGGTCAGACTAGCACCAGGCACTGGACTTGAGACAAAGGCTGTTAGACTGAGCATCTCACCGTGTGCATTGCCAAAGCACTGCACGATGTGGAATATGGTGTGAAACGGGAACCACAGCTTTGTGTCGGTGCAGTACCAACAGGCTGACAGTGTTACGGTTTTCCAGGACTGTGTGGCTTGAGGACAATGGGAAAAATGGTTGAATCCTTTGCCGCCCTGGGGACGTAAATCTGGTGATCTCACTTATCGTGTAAAATTTTTGCCACTGAAGAGCCAGTTTTAGCTCTTGGGTTTTGGCTACAGTCACTGAAAGCAAAATCTCACACAACCACCAAAGCTACCAACACCTTACTGTAGCTGCAAATGATCTATTGTCATGTGCAAGTTACGTGAGCTGTACAGAAAGGGAAAAAAAAGTCCATGATGGCTCAAAATAAATCAAAACAAAACAATTGTGTTTGAGATACAGAAACCAGAGTTAACTTAAAAGGGTACTTTAGAGAGTTACTCTAGTGTTTCTGGCCAACTTTTGGCAAATTACACAATTCTCAGCATAGAGGAATTTATTTTTTCCAGTACACAAAATGCTTCAGTACTTCTTTCTATATAAAAGAAACAATACCAGCTGCAAGCAAGAGACCCAGTAAAACAATGGGCACTGGATGGTTCCATTTAAATGTATCTGAAGGATCATAATTGTCATTATCCAGGCTGCCCAACACTTTCCAGTATAAGGACCTTTTGTCAGTTATTTATGCCATTGCCAGACTTCAGGCTGAAGGTTTACATGCTAGGCTTATGCCTCAAGCAATTTCTTTTATCTTTATTTTTTATTTAATTTCAGCTAAAGCAATACAGCTGTTCCTGAATTAAAATGAAGCAACACTACACTGCTTTGCCCACAATAAAAAGCTTTCAACCTTTGCCTTGTTTGGCCCTACTCACCCTGCAATTGAGAACACAACTCAAAGCTTTGGCAACTAGTGGAAATAGAGCAAGAATATTTTCTGCTATCTCCAGGAAAATCCACTCAAATTCAGTCACTTCATCAGCTTTGGAAAATAAAGCCTCAAGTGGTATATGTCTATAATAACTCAAGATCCTTTTCCTGAAACAAGGAAACACTTTTTAAGGCCAAAGTGTAATGTTTTGTTGGCTACTGTCAACAGCACTGCTCAGAGTCCCACGTTACAGGCAACCAAGCAGACAAAACCCTGGCACTGTGTAAACTGTATCACTTTCAGATCCCTCATCTCCAACTACTTTTTCCAACAACATATTGCCTCATCAGTAATTCTCACTAGGCTGTAGAAACAAACAAAAAGGCACAAAACCAATCAAGCCAAATTAATTTTTAAATTCAAAAGATTCTTCATCAGCTTCTGAAGATGGGAATTTTTCACATCCAGTCTCAGCAGAACCTGCCATACAAGAAACAATTGAGACCTTATTTTCATTTGGAGCAGAGCAAAACAAGTCTTTCAATTAAGTTTTCGTACAAAAGCCGAGGTTTTAACTCCTCCCAAAAAATAATCTTCTTCTACTTTTATCAAGTTAAATGAAATGTTTTTACTCAAATCTACATCTATGAAAAAAGCCTGTTTAGAAAGTCAAATCTTGTGGTATCAACAGTTTTATTCTTTGGAAAACACAATGATCAATGGGACTCCTCTCAGCTCACTTAATGACGGGTATCTAACAAGGTGGAACAAAGTGGTCTCTAGAGATTCCCATCTCTCTCAGGTGGCTACTGGATCTAGTTAAGACCTGACAATTTCTAAGCAGCAAAAGCTGGATGAAATGAGTCATATCCAAAGACTCATTTTATTAAAACCACTGGATATCAGCTACTTCTGCTCCTAAAAGAAGGAACTGTGGGATGAAGCTTGTATCCTCACTTCTGCTGTGCTCACAGCCTTATGTCAGGGATTCCAGCTGCAAGCATCAGCTTGACTTGCATTGCTTTCATTGTACTTTAAAGAGTTTTCTTCAGAACTGCAACATGAAATACTTAGAAATACAGTAACAGCTTATTAGCACTGAGAAGCATTTCTAGATCCTGCAGTCAGGTCCAGGGAGGAAAAATTCTCACCATGTAAAAAAATGCAGAAAGGATCAGGGGTGGGGAGATGGCCCTTTTACAAGTCTCAGCCATGATTGTCATCTTTAAAAAAATAAAAGAAAGGAAGCAAATAAGACCTTTCTTTAGACATGCCACTGATGCGTAAGCATGTGCCACAGCTCTGCTACAAGGGAGGAAAGCCAGTCCATCCCATTGGCTTCTGGTGGCATGCAGTGCTTTTTACCTCAAATTCCTACCAAGGGAGTTCAAGTTCTTCTGTCTCATAGCTTCTATGTGGTACATGATCTCCTTATGGCTGCCCACTTTAAAATGACAGCTCAACCTTCTGTTTTATATTCCAAATCAAATAGTCCCATATAAGTGGAAATACAGCACCAATATGCTGATAGATTTTGAGGTAGACATTATATCTGAAGCTGCTTCTCAAATGAAAACAAGCTTTGCTTTTTAGCATAATCTACTACACTCAGCCAGACCAGAAGCTCAGGGTTGTCCATTTCTTCCACAATTTAAATTTAATCTCATTAACAAGTAGGTGACAAAACAAATCTATCTATTCAGCACAAATTGGGCAGCAACCTTTTGAGATTTCCTTCCAACTTTTTCTAAGTTACATGCATCTGAACAAAGAAATGAAGACATCAAGCACTAGAGCTTAATAAAGGTTTCCAACTACTACATTTTCCCTTTCAATCTTAAAACTGAAATTTATTATATTAAAAGAAAAAAAAAAGAAAAAAGATGTAACAAAAAGGTTCAAGGAAGGTTCAAATAAAGAAGAAAATATTTCAGATCTATTGTGCATAGGCCAAGAATTTAAAAAATGAGCCTGGGAGGAGAAGCTCATATTTTCAACTCAACTAAACCCAGCGGTCAATAGGTTACAATTTGTTAAATAAGATGCCTGTTCATACAAGCTCTCTCGTTAGCACTTACAAGACAGTAAGAGTTTACCAATACACTCACCAGAGTCTGTTATTCAAAGCACCCTTCACAACCTCCTGACAACTGGTCTTTCTGAAGGATGAGTAAAGGACTGCAATGAGCAATTTGGAACTAGCGCATCATATCACTCAGCCCTATCAACCCCACAGACTGCAAGACATTAGATGGCTTAGTGCAGTGCCACATCTCCAGCAGCACTTCAGCCTGTCAGCATCTTGGCACAGGGAGCCAGCAATTCTGCATCAGCCACTACTTGTCCTGCAGATCCAAGAGTCTTTCCAGGCTCACTGGACTCTATTTCCAGTTACTATGATCCCCAGAGTGCTGTGATTTTCTGCCAATTTTGCATGCACTGCTGTTTTCAGAAATTCCAGTTCAGTGTTTACATGTGTTTGACAATGATCACTCCTAACAACCATTGAGACAGGCAATATTATCATGTTTTAATTTCCTATGAACTGCTGGCTAATACTACGTAGAAAGTTGTGAATGCCAGATGGCCCAATTTATTTTATTTATTCTTTAAGCATCTTTATAGAGCCATAGGCACATTACACATTTTGCCATTTAAAACCATAAGCACTTTGCCATCACCCCTAAAATTCTGCCAACTGCCTTGGCTATTATCTTTGCTATATCATCAGTTACCAGTCAGCATCACAGGCCTGCCAGCACCATGGCTGAAGTACAGTTAGGAGAAATACAAATCCCAAACTGAAACACCTCTTAGACAAACAGACTGTCAAAGGAAGCCTGATTGGTGGACAATCACAGTTTTTACTGGGAAATCCTCTCCTTAGCCTTGGACAGTGAAACTCAAATATACAAAGTGTAACCCAGTCAGCAGTGTTTACTTTGTCATGGCTCAAATAAAGACTTCAAACACTTTCTAGAGACAAACAGAAAGTCTGAGTGCTACTATTTTTATTTTTCCCATTGGGTCTAATTTGGCTGACTCAAGACAGTGAGTTACTTCAATCATTGATTAATATTGGAAGGACCATCAGCTGCAAGTGACTGTCTTGATAACAGACATGTAATAGTAATATCTATTCCTATCTTAATTTGAAATATGTCTGTGAAGACTCTTTGTCAACAGCCAAATGAAAAAAGAAAACTAGATAGTAATGAAAAAGCCATATCAATTTATGGCTCTAAATCAACAATTGTGAAAGTAGATACCTGACTCTTTTTCTGAGCAGAGATGTGCTTGAAGCACTCTGCTGAGGCAGGATCCACCTCCCAGTCCAGGAATAATGGAAATTGTTTCCTAGTCTTTTAATTTCAGTACCTTTTTTTTCTTTTTTTCCTGTGTGAGAATTCCCACAACAGATCCTACAATACAAAAGAAAAGCTGCTTCCCAGCCAGTCGTAGATCTAGCCAACAAGAAAGTGAGATCCTTACCATCTGCTACTTGGAAGCAGTTCAACATGTCTCATTTCTACAAGAAAAATGATGAAGGCAACTATGGTGTTACTCAGTTATATTTAACAACAAAACCCTTAAACTCTCACTTTCTTCCCAGTCCCAGGCTTCCTGAAGCCCATTGTCAGAGCAGCCTGTCTTCCTAAGCACAACCTGCCCTGGAATCGTCCCCACCCACTTGGTGTCTGGACCATCTGCATCCAACCAGCTCCAATCACAAACAATTTCACCTACATGCTAATTTGAGGGCAACCAGCACAGAGTCCTAATCAGAGGAGTGTGACAAGCATTGTAGTATTATTATAAATTTCCAGTTATTTTATTGGGGATTTTAGTCTGACTTTTTCTTCTTTACTTTGTTTTGGCACTTACTGAGCCATTAGATTAAAACCCAAAAAAATCTAATGTAACGGAAAAAGCTAAGGGTTACTTCACTGAGACTAGCAGCCATGGACAGAGTCTGGGTTTATTATTCATCATGTCATTTAGGTTCTCCTTTGTCATCTGTGCTGCTCAAGTCACTTTACTGTACTGGGCGTTGACCGAATAGCCAACCAACAAAATTACTTCCCTGCCCCATAAGACAAAGCAATGTCATAACACAGGGCAGTCACTAAGGTGGAGGAGCAGCTTCCATTTTGTTTGTATGGAAAGAGGTAATTTGAAACAGCCTGAACTTGTGAAATATTCTGGCTCGAATAACATAATCATCAGCCTGTGCTCCTCAGAGGCCAGTAACTCTTGTCCAGCATCCTGCCTGCTTGGCAATCTGAAAAAAGTGCTAATTAACTAAAACTCCATCTTTAAAACTCAGTATCAGCAAAGGAGAGTTTGGCAAATGTTTCTTTCCCAAAGCATTTAATTTATTCAAACAAAACACTTCATTTTAGCTTTAACTACAGTTTGACCAGCTATACTGCTGCTTCCCAGGGAACCACAAATCTGCAGCACAGAAGCAGCCACATTGGCTGAACTTTCTCTTTCTTCTCCCTTACCCCCCTTTTTTTTTTTCTTTGAAAGCATTGGAAGTCAGCTGTTTAACCAGTCTTTTCTTTGATTAAGGCCATACTAGATACAGCTTTACAGTCCAACTGCAAATCCACTGCCTAGGTAAACTCCTAATCCAGAGCCCTGCAGCTGTATCATAATCTGAACTAATGTTTCTGGAACTGCAGAAGATGTAGAATTGTTATTATTCATGTGATGGATGATTGGAGTTTTCCAGGCAGGTAAATTCAAAGCACCAGATAGGTGTTATTTCTTAGCTGGGTACCTGTGCTGCAGAGGGGTAAGAAAGTTTTTTATGTAAAGACAGCACCTGAGAGACTCTCCCTATAAGCACGGAGGGGTTTTTTAGGGGGTAACATGGTTAAATAGTCATGGAGAACGGAATAAGGAAAGCAGTGCTGAGAATCTGTCTTTATGCTACCCAGGAAGGGTGTTTTGGGGGGAGTTTCCAGACAAGCTGCAATTGAGCCTGGGTGGTTTTTATTCAGGCACTCTGAAAACATCTGTCAGTTGCTGTGTTGGGGGTGACAGAGGAGTGGAATCTGCATCCCCTGCTTTGGAGCCAGTAGGATGATGCTGAGGCTTCTTTCTCAGAGGGTCTCATAGACACAGGCAAAGTGCTCCTTGTTTCATGAGACAGCTCCCAGCAGCCAGCACTGCAGGGTCTCAGCACTCTCCACACTCATCTGCTGGAGGATACCCAGCACAGCCTTCTTGGGGATCTCTTAACTCAGCTCCTGGATCATACTGCCATCACAATGGAAAATTAATTAAGGCAATACTCAAAATTGCAGGACAGAAAAATATTATTCACATTACTAATACTACAGTGGACTTGGTTTTTCCTTTCAAAAATCCCCAGATACTCCATAGGCATCAAGTTCGTGATTGTAAGTACAGCCTGAGTAACACAGTTTTGCACACGGGGCATTTCCCATGATTCAAGGATTTGAAGTCATCGTTACCTCTTGGCATAGCCCAACACAAAATCCAGAGCTACCAGAGCTTTAGGATGCTCGCAGTTCTTGTGAGTGTGATATTTTGCCTTGGGGAGGGAGACGACATATCACACAGTTATATATTTGCCAGCCACATCTTCCCTAGTGTGGATATAAAACCATGGACCAGATAGACAGAGCTTGGTTCTGTTCTGTCTCTCTCCAAGGATGATGGGAAAGCATCATCTCCCCAGAAATGCCTTGTCTTCAGGTTTGGGTATCTGTTATGTATACATCAAGTTTGAACGTACTGTTTATGTCTGTCAGCACACACACTGCACGCGCAGCCAGTATGTGCCACAACCGTGCTCCACAGCATCGAGCCCACACTGCACGGTGCCGGGTGCCCTCTAGTGACTCGCTCGCTGGATAATCCTCTTCCAGTGTTACGTTGGGTGCTGACTGATCTCCTTGCAGAGCTGCAGCTCTGCCGATCCAGCTAGCAGTTAAAAGTCTGTAAATTCAGACAGGGTTTTGAGGTGGTTTATTAGCTACACATTAGCATCTGCTCTCTGTTTTCAGAGAAAGGAAATCTACAGATCTACAGAAATGGGCATTTCCAGATGCCCATTTCTACAGATCACAGAAATTGGCAGAACTAATAGATAAAGAAACACCTGCCTGCTTACATGTATGTTGAAGTCATTCATGCTCCTCTTTCTAGCAAACATTTCTCAGCAGTGAACTGAAATGTTTTCAGTCAGATCCCGGACTTTTGTTACATGCAGGAACTATTGCTCACCTGCCATGTTTTGTTCCAATTTACCAGTTTTGACAGATCATCTTAGGAAAGGCACTTCTGTAACATAGTAGTTTCTGCTCAGAGCCTCTGTCTTCTAACACTCAGCCAGGCCATTAATCCAAATTCCCTCTACACAGCCAAGGGCTTATTCCAGCTAAACCACTGTGTTGGCTTTCATTGGGTTTTTTTCTTTTAGTCCCTGAACATTCACAGGACAAACAGACAGTTTGGGATCTGCCTCTGACTCTCCCTAGACCTTCATTGTGCCACAGCTGTACCAGATGATCTTGCAAGCCTGTTTAAGCATCTATACAGAAAATTCATAGTATTAAACAGCTGCACAAACACCTCTTGGGGATGTTTCAAAACCAGCCTTATATGTAGAATTTTAGTCACAGAATGAGCTCAGTTTTCACTATGTCAAACCTCATTATATTCTGCTCTCGAAAATGGTGAAATAATTTATCTTGTCATAGTCTGATGAGACTCTGGTGCCAACATTCCCCTGACCCACATACTGCCTTCTGAGCCCTTTGAGGGAAGGATCTAAAGACCCATATTTTTTAATTACTTTATAGCATGTGATTAAGATAACTTGGAATAAACTCAAGGGAAAATTAGGTCAGAAAAATTAACTCTTGAGAAAACCACAAGTTGCTAACATAAAGGGTACTCATCTCTTAAATTAAAAAAAAATAAAATCATGCACTGACTCACCACCTGGAGCTTCCTCCCAGCCTGAAAGCCAGGCTGCACCATTTCATGTTTGGACTTCCTAGAGATTCACATTTGAGTTTGAGTTCTGTGAGCAAGTTTTAGCTCCCAGTCATATTAAATCACAGAGCCAATGCCTCTCATCCAAACTTAGGCAATTTAAGACCCTTACACAGGATGTGATTAGAGTCTGAGCTGGGCCTAGTGCTTCTAGTGGACACAAGGACCACTTCAAGCGACTCACCTTTGCAACACATTCTCCAAAAGTCTCATTATTCCTTTCCAGCCCTGTTTAGCTGTTTTGTCGTTCACAGGCTGCCTTATCTCCGGCTTCCCTACTGTAGGCATACGGTGTCCAACCCTACCTACTGATCCAAGCTCACAGCCCAGACATCTCTGTCTTGCTCTTGGTGAAGTAACATAGAAACAGTATTATCTTACTAATCATCCCTGTTTCATTTGTACTATTTGTTGCCTTTGTAAAAGTAAGAGTGAGTAGCAGCGATCACTACATCAGCACTGAGATTTCTGAACTCTGATGCTGTGGCAGGAAGACTCCAGCCAGAACTGCTGGGCTGCAAAGACTTGAAGGATGAGTATTTTTAGAGCCCAGAGAAGTTATTATTGACAAACAAAGTCTACAGGTGTTTTTTTCATAGACATGATAGATATTTTATCATGTGTGAACTCTGCCAGTGATAGAGTAATTGATTTATCTCAGAGTAAAATGTGTTGCTTGCCTTAAAAGCAAATGACAAAAGTTAATGATACATCTGCTGTTACCAAGCTATTTTTATTTTCTTTTTTAATCAGTAAAAACACTTCCTCTGAATTAGTTTTATTTATAGCTGTTCAAACCAAACCAGACAGAAATTCAAATCATGGAGTTTCAGATCGTTGTAGAAATCTCTAATTCACTGTTCTATTATGAACAAGGTTAGTTCAACTTCAGAGTTCCCCCCCATTATTTAGCACCTGCCACAAACCACAAAATCACCCAGCTCCCAAGACAGGCATACCTGAATACATACCTTCATTGCTCTGCTTATGCAGGACATAGCTGTGGTCAGTTTGACCACCAAAGGAAGCTAGAAAACCTTCAGCCATTACACAAATACTGCCAACATGTCATTTCAGAAATACAGATGTTTTCTGAAGACACTGTTGAATCCCAACATGGTTTGTGTTGCTAAGCCTTGTGGGAGCAGTCATTTCAAAGCAGCTTGTCATGGTTCAGATAGGGTGATTTTCATTTTCCAACAACATAGCCTGATGTACTTATAACATGTTTACAGCAAAATCCCAAAGATACTGACCCAGTAGGCAAAAGTCCCATCATGAGACAGTTGCCTCTGAATGACAACCCTGGCTTCTTGTGGCTTGCTCATTGCCTAAAAAGAAGTGAATGAGAGCCCAAAGTAGACACATTTCCACAACCACAGAAAATATTAGAAACCTGAGCTTCTCCTTCACAGAGGTTTGGCTTTTTTAACAGTCAAAACACAATACAGTAAATGAGAAGTAGCACTGCCCACATCTCCAGACTTGCCTGCTCCCTATTGTCCTTCCATATGCCCACTCAGGCAGCATCCTTGATCCCTTCCACAGTGCCTGGACCCTACCTCATGGAGAAAATATGCTGGCATCTTTGGGCCTATCACCTGCTAGCCATCAGCAGAGCTGGCTAAGTCCTCCCCTACTCCACACCAGGAAGGGTACAAGTGACACAGAACTACAACTGCAAATTTTGCCTCTGATCAGTTACAGATAAGGGGAGAAAATACAAACTATTTAATGTCAGATTCCTTCTTTCTCTCAGCATTTCAATGGCCATGTTAACTTTCTGGTTTGTAAGCTGTCACTTAATTTTTGGGGTTCATTAATCCCACCAACCTGACAGCAGCTAACACTTAATGAAAGCAGTACAAACACCTCCACTTCAAGCATTGTGTGTTGTTAGGCTTTAGTAGGACTGAGCCTTGTACTTTTTATAATATTTGAAGTCTAGGTTTGAAGAAGACATAAATCTTCAATTTAAGAACTAGTTCTGTAATTCTCTCTCATTTTATCCCTTGTTAAAAACAAAGTCAGATTTAACTGGTCTATTTTTATTTTCTTTGTAACATGGAAAAGTGCCCAAGCATTTTTAATGTAGAGATTTCCAGGGACAGCAGCACAACATGAAACCAAGTGCTCACCATTTAATTTTTACTGACACTAATAATCCATAATGCAGCACACTGGCCTTGACACACAACTTTATCTTGACAGGCTATAAGAGAAGGTAATGTGATGGAGCAAAAAAGAATAAGGGGTTGCTCTCAATTAATATCTGTAAGAAAATTCAGGGACTATAAAGGTAGTAAAACAACAATAGATTTTATGTACTGCCTGGCAGAAGGATATGTGCCACTGTCATGAAAGGATAGGAAAAGATGATGTAGAAGTGGAAGTATGCAAAGCTAACCCAAGGGAAGATGGAGAGAAAGCTTGCTACCTGATCCAAAAGATTATTATTTCCAAAGATCAGGATTTTGCAACAGACAGTAACTATACCAAAAGAATTCTGTATATATTACAGCTGCCATACTTGCTTCCTTTTTATCCATCAGGAAAAAAAATACCAAGTCAAAGGCTCTATCAAACTTGTCAAACCAAACGAATGTTGCTACATGTCAGCCTCATCAATCAACTGCTGCTACTGCAGGAAATGCAGTATTAGATTTCATACGGATAATAAACACTTTTTATATTTGACATTGATATCTACCTTGTCATTTTTTTTATTAATACCTCAGACCAAAAAGGAAGAAAGAATGTCAAGCAAAGCAGAGAGACGAGATGCTTAGTGGACACATAGCATTTGATCTTGCTGCTAATTTGCATTAGCCCTACTCAACGAAGAAGGTAAACTCCATTGTCCAGGACAACTGGTCTTTAGTGCTGTAAGGCTTTTATAAGGCCATCTATTTTAATCTTGTTTTCACAGAAAAGGACATGAAAGATAGTATTACTGGTGGAGAAACACCTTGTTTCCATACTAGTTATACACTTGTCCAATTTTGAAAAGGTGAGGTATACCTCACTGTGTTTTCAGATTTGTAAGACTTTATCAATGCTTGCTGTGAATGAGAAATATAGCTGTAGGCTTCATTCCTGTGGTCAGTAGACCACATTTACAGAAACTGCAGCTCTGCAGACACCTCAGTCTAATCTGGCCTCTGTGCTCCAGAAAGACAGGATGAAATCAAAACTCCCAGGCTCACCAAGACACAGGGCTCCTCACAGCATCCATGTGCTGAGATGCAGCAGTAGTCCAATTCCACTTTTGGCAAGACACATCACCCGAGGCAAGTAAGTCTTCCTTGTTTGATGGATTTTTTTCTGTCTGTATAGAAAGGAAAATTGCTACCTGACAGCAAGAAGCCAAATAATGAGATAATGTTTGTGAAGTGCTAAGAATTGTTATGACAGACCTTGGTCATGGAAAATCAATTAATCCATCTCAGTGCAAATCCACCCCAGTTCCAATCAATCAGGTAATCAGCTGTCCAAGCACTATCTTCTATCAGTTGCACACATATTTTCCACTTTGGTTTAATACAAGCATAGCTTATTTGGGAGGTGGTAAGCCCCACATAAGAGTGCAATTAATTTTCACACTGGTTTTCCTTTCTCACAAGGTGCTTACTCATCTCTAATGTCTGTTCTAGCATCAAGCCAGGCACCAGGAAAATACATATTCTGGTTAATATTTACAATCAGTACCTTGAGTCATCCTGAATTAAAAAACTGACCAAGTAATGATTAAGACACAAAAACGTGGCTTTTTAGTGAAGCAAACAGTTGGAAGCTGTTCTCAAACTACACAAAATTGTTTGTGCTGTAGCTGCTGTTTATTTGTAGCAACCGTCAGTGCTACCTCCACCACCCTCATTTATTTGGTACAGTCATCTTTTCTTTCTCACAACTAAAGTACAGTGCTTTTCACAGGAATGTGCTTTTGTTCTGTGTCCTGTCTTGCATAATGGGGCCTTAATATGAGCTTCTACATGCTAAATATTAATGTTTAGCATTTTCGTGTCTTCCATTGTGGTCATTCTGAGTTGGCTTGTGCTGCTGTAAAAGAAAAATAACCAGCTGCATGCCTCCAGGGCAATCCTGGTCTTGGCTGAAGTAAGAAACTGAATTTTAAATTCAATGCCTCATAAGCCAGGCAATTTCTGCTGATTCAGGTGTGTGTGACAAGCCACCCTGGGGAATCCAATGCTAATCTCAACCCACACACTCCATGGAGACAGAGGGAAACCCTTCTGATTGTATCACACCACAGCTGAGTCTTGGGACAGCAGTGCCAGAGTGGGAGGATTTTAAAGGGACATCAAAGACAGGTCGTGCAGACAGGGACACAGCTGAAGTGGAATTACTATCAAAGCTGGACTGAAAAGTCTTCAGACACCTTGTTTAAGAAAACGCAAGTCTGCAGCCCCTTGGTCCCTAACTCTCAGTCTTTGAACCTATTTCTTCTGCAGACTTCCAGTGT
Source organism: Coracopsis vasa (assembly GCA_026283785.1). Classification (NCBI taxonomy): domain Eukaryota; kingdom Metazoa; phylum Chordata; class Aves; order Psittaciformes; family Psittacidae; genus Coracopsis; species Coracopsis vasa. Next base: position 53,939 of record JANHGB010051263.1, read on the forward strand.
GCTGAACAGTGGCATACAACAAAGTCATGATAACCTGGAGAGTCTCAGGATAAAGTGGCAGCACACAAAGCTAACTCAGTTATGTTAATAGTGGCCCAGGAAACACAATACCTGCTCTTTAAGTGTGTAGTAGTAAGCTTCATTAAAAGTTTGAAGTAATTTTTCTGCTCTTTGTTCTCTCTCAAATCCTTTATAGTTGTGTTGTTTGGGTTTGTGGGGGTTTTTTTCCCTTGAAAACAAATCATACGTCGAATAAAGAGACTGCTGACCTACATTCTCACAGCTATATAATACTTAATTGTGAGGTATGTCAAATGAAATTCAGGAGTGATCAGCACTGAAACAGGCTGCCAAAACACCTACCTCTCAAACTTCTAAGCCTTTCATCTGAAACCATAAGAATAATCTCTTTGAAAGATGCAAGCAGGATTTCCAATGACTGAATTTTTCTTCTGAGAGACACTGGAGCAAGACTTTTCACATCAGAGAAAAGCTACTTAACTTGGGTTGGCAGAGACCAACCTGAGCCAAACACTGGCACATTAAAATCAGTGTATGTGCTGCCTAAAAGCACCTCCATAGCCAGTGATGTTATGACCAGATTGCTGTGGTATATCAAAATAAGAGCAAGGAGAATATAGCAAAGGAGGAGATGCCTACACCTGCATATTCTAAGGTAAATACTGTTAGGGAACAAATGAAATAATACTGTATTAAAGACAGTAGTTATGTTGGTTTATGCACATATAAAAGAAAGGTCTCTATCTCTCACAGAAGACGAATAACAGCACTTACTTAGAAAATGCTCTTAGAGTAAGGAGATAGATTCTGCTTGACTTTGCTTCATTGTCCAGGCACTGATCCTTGCATCCTCCCCAGCATAGGCCATGGTGTACTGCACCTCATGGGACTGCTGGCCACAGCCATCTGGTAACAGGCTGATAAAAAGCCCTCCCTGACTCCGGACAGGAATTGTATTTACTTGCTAACAGGTAAATACCAGTCCCTTCCAGACTCAGGACACTTTGTTGCTAAAGAGATGCTTTGAAATGCTGGGAGATATTACAAATCACCCTTGGCTATCATGCCTGAAGTCATGTTACTTTTGGGGAACAGTTTAAGGCATACCTCAAGCTCAGTGATGGGTTTGCACTGGCCCATGACTATGTCAGGCACGAGGTGACCCAGTGCCCAGCATCCTTGCACAGTTCCTCAGCTATTTGTTTTGGTGCACAGACAGCAAAAGTGTGTTTTGCTGTAAATCACATTTGAACACAACAAAATGCCATAAATCAAGCTGCATTTTAATCCTTTGAGTAAAAAACTCCATAAACCACAAATTTACCAGGTAACAAATGTCCCAGGAAGTAAATCTCAGACACACATGCACAAAATATATCTACATGCATGTATGTGCAGACACAGTTTATATACATCTCAAGCTGTTGCTTGTGTAGTCATTATTCTGATTTAGTTTTCAAAGTCAGCTATGGCTATGGATTCAAAAGTTTCCTTGGCTTTGCACAGCTTATATTTGGTGTTTTCTTGACTATTTTCAGAACAAATGCATATAAATGCAAAAAAAAAAAAAAAAAAAGTGGAGCAGGAACAAAAACTACTGAAAGGTACTATTAAATCTAAATCTAAATCAAATCAGCTAAAACCATATCGTAAATGTGTCTACTCCTACACACCATTTTTCAAAAAACACAGCTCATGTGAAAAAATGAAACTTAGTGAAGATCAAGGAGATTCATCCAGTCTCATACCAGCTCAAACCAGGACGAAACTATAGACAATGAAGAGCTGGAAGTCTTGATTCCATTTGCTTATTCAGGTAGCACTGAATAAAAACTCTCTGATCTCTTGCCATTACACAAAAAGCATTCAGAATGTGCTACAGATTCCATGCTTCTGGCAGCATACCATTTCCTAAGACTATCTATACATGTTTTTTTCTTTGTGCAGCATCAGAAACTCCATAACTGAACAACAGCCAGTAGTAAATTTCCAAGCTCATTTTAAGAAGCTTTTGCTTATCTTGCTTGATTTTCTTCTTTGTTGTCACACTCAATGTCCTCCTGAATGAAACACCTAACACTTACAAGGGTGACAAACCTTCTAGCAAGCAAGCAAGCAGCTTTTGAAAGATAATATCAAACACAAATTTGTCGAGTTTGTGCAAATATTAACTCTGATGTCTGGGAGGGTGGAAAAGAAAAGTGTCTGTGTGAGGATGCAAAACCCTTTTTGTAAACACTGGCCATGAAGAATGTTTGCTGGTGCAAAAGGAAGCTATGAAATACAGGATGATTTAAAAAAGAAACCCCCTTGAGTTGAGCAGCAGTCAGAGATGCTCAATGGATGAGTTGTGTTTGGAGTCTGCAGAAATCCAACAGGCAGACCTGAGTCCAGACCTCTCAGAGAAGCTCTCAGAGAAGGGGTGGAAAATGGACTAGCACTAAGAGAGTGCTGCAAGAACTGAAGGTTGAATAAGCATGTCTGGCCTCAGCCTAGGAGACCAGAAGTACAAAATAAACTAAGCTGTTCCCTTCACAGCACGCATGGAGATACTCCAGGTGAGCATTTTGGTGCTAAAAAGAAAATCCTTCTACTAAACTGACCACACTGAGCTGTGAATCTCAGCCTAGAGAAGAATGCTACTGCCTTCGCCCTGCTGCATCTCTCTCACTGTCAGCTCATGAAATATCCTATGGATGTTTCACAGGATGTTTCATTCAATATTGCCACTTGGAAATGGCTGACTGCCAAGACATGGCTCTTAATGAGTCCCATGGTATTTATAGAGACACTGTTCATTTGGAGTGCGGCTATACTGCAGACAGTTTTCCAGCATAAGGAGTACTGAAGCACAGGAGGGCATACACGACAATTCATCATTTCCGTCACCCAGTACAGTTGTATAGCGACTACCCTGAATATTCAGGTCAAAAATATTCATGTTAAGAAAGAAAACACAGCTCTGCCACAGGTGTACCAAGTAACAGTGCCTTAGATTACTTTAAAGCGAGACTTGTCCAACCTTTCCTGCATTTTCACCATATCAAAATTGACACAATCCAACAAAAGAAACTCATCTCTCATATTGTTTTCTGAGAAGACATGGCATATGCCTGCTGTTCTCCAGATGTACAGCACCTGTAACTGAAATAATTTTTTCAGCATTTGTGAATAATAGTTTTAAACAGATTTCTTGTGAGACATGTCACAATCTTCATAAACAAAAGGCCATTATCTTATAAATACTATTCTTCACCTGATCTATTTCATCTTTGTCAATTGTAAGAGTTGTCAAAAGACCACAACAAAAAAAGTTATTGTCAAAAAGCTAATCTTATCAGTAAATTTCTCCATTCAGGGCAAGACATGACATAACAGCTACTGATTTGTTGATGAATTCAGTTTCAAAGCATCCCATCCTGTACCCACATCCAGTGGAGCAACAGTGTCTGTGTGAGCCGTAGGTATGCATTACTGTCCTTGCTCTCATTTCTGCCCAAGTAAAGACAAAGGCATTGCCTTGTGTGCATATAAAATGAAGAGTAAATCCTGCAATCTATGCCAGTCTGAGCCATCTCAAATAAAAATACTGAACCCAAAACTCCATGCAGATCTTGCTCCTCCAGATTTCCTGTTCAGTTTTGCTAACACAGGAGATTCAACTCAAATAAACAAGCAAATATTGATATTTATGCCAATGGAGCAAGTTGCGATGTAAACTTCTGAAGTTTGCTTTTGTTTGCTTCAAAATCAATAAACAGTACTTTTACTTTGAACCTTCTCTCTCGTACACTGCAAAAAAGATGCCTTTCAAGTAAAGAAATATTATTCAAGATAGTACATGCCAAGTGAAATCTTCTACCACACTGTAAGGCAGCAAAGAACAGTATCCCAACTAAACTGTACACCACTAAGACCAAGATTTTGTAGTAAAAACATTGACAGACCCTTAAGTATTCTAGTGCCTCCAGGCAGAGCTATAATTAGAGTGCACATAACTATTAGTCATCTTAATTAGTATACACATTCCTCATTTAACACAATAAAAATTACAAAGCAAGGATGCCACTTAATTAGGTGACCTGGGAATTGGTGCCTACCTATATTTCACTTTTAGTTTAAGTGTCCTTACCAAGATTAAATCTAATATTTATAACCAAGTGTGGGTATCTATATGGCTCTCCACGTGTTCATAAAATCACCTGTTAAATTAATATATATGAAATACCTCAAGGACATTTCTGAAGTTATGCTAGCAGTTCATTTAGAACTGTATTCCAAGGAAAGAAATAAATCACAATTTTAGAAACTCAAGGTTAATTGCGTATTCTAATAAGTGTCTTACATACCATAAATTTAAAAGAAAAGAAAGTGCATTCTGTTAAATCCCCACTATCCTTCCACTTCTCCCGATAATGTCTCATTGTTGCCCTAGTGAAGTGCTTGGGCCTCTTTAAAACTTCTGCCAGTGGGAATGTCTAATGGCTCCACTGTTGCAGAGAGAAAGGAAGGTAACATCAGATCTGAAGTCTCACTGAGCTTCACCTGATATCAGCACACAATATTTATCCACATTTATTAAGACAAATACTAAAGACTATCTTAAACGTGCCTGAAAACATCCATCTGTGAGCCTGCAGCTCAGGACCTGTCTGTGGATCCGTCTGTGCTCTCATATCATTATGCTGGTTTAGGGCACACGCGTGCACGCAAAGAGGGCACATTTGCTCTAAGATCAGCAGTAAGGAGGAGCAGTTGATGTTTTAGAAGAAAGCACATCATTTCTTCAGAATGATGAGGTAAGACCCTGATTAAAAGCAAGTTCCTACATGCTCAGAACCGGCACTGTATTTTCTGCTGTTTTGACTCGGAATTTGCCTGCACCTTCCTCTTTTTTATTCCTTGCCATCTCCGTAAATGTTGGAGGAGATTCACTTAGGAAATAGAAAACTGCTCAGTGGTACTGTACTTAGTGCAAAGACACTCACCAGTGTGTGGCAGGATGCAACAGCCCTTTAATAACCTTTGATTAGCAAAGGTAGCTTTAGTTTAGAAGGTCTAACAGACCTTATAAAAATGCTGGCAAGTCAAATCATAGGAACAGACAATGGAAATCAGCACTTCAAATGCCAGGTTTTGGTGATGTAATACATGACATTCACCATGTTTTGTACCACATCTTCAAACACACCTTCCAGCTGCCATTTCTGAAGATTCATTTTCTTAAGAACCAAGTAGCCACATGCATTTATTAGAGAGGTGTTTTTAAGTATGAATCTCATCCATCACATACTTTAAACCACTGGCAATTTGGTATAAGTAATACCTGCTATGAAACCCTTCTGCACTTCACAAGTACCCTAATTTCTGCAGTGCTTACAAGCTAGCGAGAAGTTTTGCAGCATCAGACAAAGATGCTACAGAATTATTAATTATGTTTAACAATTTTAATTGTGCTAGATTCAGACACAGATTTCTGGAAAACAAAATGTGCCCATTTTGCTGTACACAGACACACCTACTGTACACAGTAGGAGACACAGAATACAGCAAGCAGTTGAGAGCCTCTAGTGAGCGTCTTTCCCTGTATGAACTCGGTAACACCTCCTTGTGTTTAAGCCCTGAGTGGGCAGTGAGACTTTCAGCTCACCCAGAGTGCAATATAGCATACAATAAACAGCTTCAGTGTGATACAACGGCATTTTGCAATAAAGCTGCTGCTCAGAACAAGAGCTCACAAGAAAAATGAAGACAAAACAAAAATGTCATGACATTTGGTATAGAAACCAAACGTGCTTTCTTGCCAGGTACCTGCTGACATTGCCAGACTTTAACCTCCTCCCTTCAGCCCAGAAAACCCACCCCAGCAGTTAGCAATCTGTTCACACCATCATTAAACCGATTATCCCTTAGTGATGGAAAAGTCTCTACAAATGCCACAGTGCCAGTGCTCTGTGACAAATCCCATTCCTCCTAAGTGGTGAGCATTCAATATTTACTATCCCCAGACTAATTGGAAATTAAAAGAAAAAAAAAAAAGAAGAAAATTGCTTCTGTAGGCAGATTATGGTAAATATCAATATGCTTCATCAGAGCTCCTCTTTCATTAGTTCTAGACCAATTACAGCAACAATTTCTTCTCCAGGATAACTCTTCAAGCTATTAAAAAACATGTGGAAAAATACCCAAAATTCTCTCTCACTTCCTCATTGCAAAGGACTTTCAAATGATAATTGTTAAAGATACAGAGAAGAATGGGAGGGCAACTGTTTGCCACAGATTCAGAGACTTGCCAAAGAGCACATAAGAGTTGATATTCAATGCACTCAGCAACAGAAAACAGAAGAATATAATTAATGTTAAAAATTTAAGGCAACAACAATAGAGGTGCAGGAAGTAATTTTTCTTACCGTGACCAGTATTCCTATTTCTTTTACTTCACCAGATTGGAAACATTCAGACCACGGGCTCCTCAGTAAATCCTTTTGGATACATCAGGAAGATCTTTCAGTGTTGTGTCTCTAAGTCAATGATCAGGCTGCCAGGGTCCAAATCCTTCTGAAAAGATGCGGTGAGCTGGTGGATTTCTTGTGCACCTATGAACAGGCAATTACCGTAAATGTTTTATTCATTATCCCCGAAAAGCAAGACACTTCTGCTGAAAAAGTCTGGAAATGCAGATGTTCAATGCTGACAGACAAAACCATGTTGCAGGGCTCCAGCTTTGGCACATATGAATGTGGGAAAAGGGCATCACCTACCCAATTTGATGAAAAAGCACAAGTCAGCCTGCATGGAATCACATTGTATTTACCAGATTTCTCTCATAAATTATGGTCTGCTAAAACAAAATTAAACAAATGAAAAAAGCACAAGGCCAAGTTCATGAGCAACTAACGATACTGCGGGGAAGAGACTCTTCAGTCCTCTGTGAGAAGGCCTGAACTGATGAACACAAAACTCAGCAACCATTTACCTAATGTTTTGTCTAGGTGAACATCATTCTTGCTACTTTCAAACGTAGTCTGTGACTGTGCACCTCCCGCTGCTCATCCTCAGCCTGCCTGAGGGAGGCCAGGCACTGTGGGTCTCTCTGAGGAGAGCCCGGGGCTGACCCCGCTGGATGCAGCCGGTTCTGGCCGGTTCCACAGCAGCCCCACCACAGGGCTCAGTGGAGCCCCGCGGCGACAGGGGAGCCTCTAGGGAAATGGATGCAAGGAAGGGAAAATGGCGCCCGACAGTGAGGTTGGGGAGAGAAGAACCAGCAGCAGCCTGGCAAGAGAAGGAGGGGCGCTGATCATCACCTCCACTCGGCTTTGTAACCTATTTCTGCATTCAAGGTTCAGCATGACCCAAGTCTTGACAAATTCTGGAAGGTGAAATAAAGCAGGAGGAGGTGATGTGTTATGTCAGGAGACATTTTGTTCCGAAATGGAACTTCTCTCACGAGTACAGAAATAGTTGGCTTTCCTCTCCACCAAAACCAGTGTTTTGTGACTGGGGAGAACTGAATAAGCAATGTAGAGTCTGTTTTTCCCCCTGCAGTACATGCACTTGATTTTCGAAACTTAGGGCTGAAGGACTTTTCTTTAGGAAAACTTTATTCATAATAAATAAAAGAAAAATAGTTACTGAACTGCCTTCAAAATTAGAGCTTGACTTCAGCTTTTTCCATTTTATGAGTCAAGCCTTTTGCTATTATTAAAGGCAGTTGACATTTCCATTTACTCACGGATGGATATAGTTCTTCAACCCACAAAAAAATCTTCAGTTTATTGAAATGTTTCAGTTTCAGATCATTCCACGCTAATACTTGTTCAGCTCAGCTACTCTGAAAACCAAAAGCATATCTGTATTTAAATTGAGTAGAATAATTTCTTACATCCCTGTATCTGTGTTAGCCTAATCAGGTCACCAGTGGGAACTGTTGACTGGTAGAAACACAATGCTTCCTCTTTATGAAAAATGACTGACCTTGCTTTAAAGCAATTTAGTTTGTGTCAACATTGCCTTTCTCATTAAATAATAGGCTCTAAGTGGCATATCCATTCTTCTTCGGAGCAGACAAGCACTCTCCAGACAAGTCCTGAGCTGCTATTTTTAGGCATCTCATAGTAATAACGTGCTCAATGCACTGTTTGGAGTATGTCGACAATAATTATTGCTTGTCTGCTCTGTTGTACCGGTCAGCTCCGGAGAGACCTCATAAAAGTGTTAGATGGGCACCCTTACGTGGATGCAGAAAGGATGTCAAATGAATGTAAATATTTGGCAGCACTTGGCTAGCTGTAAGTAATACGGCTGCCACAGGTTCATTACATATACACACACCTACCTCTGTCTGAAGATGATACACAGCTTCAGCATAATTCTTCCTCATTTAGTTTCTGAAGATGACTCCTCTTGCAATCACTTGTCACTAAGTCTCCTGCTTTTGGTATTTCCTCTACATATTACCTGGCCAGCCGTGCAAATATTGGAGATGATAACGCAGGTAATTTCAGCTCTCAAAACTGAACCAGCAGTGAGCAAGAAACAGTCTGTTCACTTGTTTCTTATCTTCTTTTTAAAATATTTCTTATTTCCTTTTTTTTTTTTTTTTTTTACCTTTTATTATTATGGCCATTTCAAATCATCTCTTGCTGCACTGTAGGAAGGTTTGCATTTCAGATCTCAAGGTGACATGTATTACATTAAGCGTGTCAGTATTCAAAATAATTCCTTAGAATTTGCTGTTGTGATTACGCAGATCTCAGGAAACGTGCTCCCCTGGAATTAAACATTAGAAAGATGCAAAATCAGCCTGAGATAATCCAATGAACATATTCAACATATTCAAATATGTATTTATACCATGTATGTTATTAGACCAGGTCTTTAAATACCCTTGCTCTGTGTATTAGCTGCTAAGGATATAGAAGCAATGTGGTTTACTCAAACTATTCTTCAGTGACAAGTCATCTCTACTGGGAAATCATTTGAGATATCAGTCATGTTGTAGCATACATGTAGCTCATCAGAGCTTTTTAATGATTTATTAATGTAGTCAATCTTGTAGTGTTTCACCAACAGTATCAGAGTGCCGTAGTTAATGGTTTTGATTGTAGAGTATAATATCCTAATGTGTCCTTTGCAGTGTTCCGCAAGCTGGACTGACACTGCTCTGACTAGACCCAAGTCTTATTTTAACAAGCAGATGTCTCCCTGCACCAGAAAGAGATTTGTCTTCAGCCCAATACAGATACTATTTATAGGATCCCTTAAAGTTCTTGATCAGAACTAGTGCAATGTTACATCACTATCCTTCCTCCAGGTAATGCTGTTAAATCAGCATGATGTGAATTGTCATTTCTGGGTTGATGACATCCAGCTCTGTGACTTTTCAAAGCTTAGCATTGCATATGCTGTCACACTGTTTCAAACATACTGAATTGAAGCAAAACTGCTTTCAGTTGAAGTCAGATAAAAGAGAAGGTTTGTTAATGGGTCTAGGAACTTCTGAACAAACTCCTGTCTCCCACGCTAAACTCTGTAAGTGGAAGAGTAACTTAAATTCTTCTGTTAGGAGCCAGAGTTTTAAATTTGCTTCAGTTTGGTTACGAAAAAAAACTCAAAGCAACATAATACCTTGAGATTAGATAGATTCTTATTCCCACTCCAGTAGGTCAGAATGATCCCCACTAGAAACAGAACAGTGAACAATTCTGCTACCTGCCTTATCCAGACAGTAGCCAGAGATGGAAACACCATTTTGGCAATCTAATTAATATTATACAAGGTTCCCCAGAGAAACTTATGCATTGTTCCTCAGAAATCAAATTGTACTGAAACTGGCTGTGCTGTAGCACACAGCACCTTCAGCACCAGGCAGCATTCAGGTAGGGTTCATGCACTTTATCACAACACTGTGTTATCAGTGATGATAACATAAACTTGAGAACTTGATCTGAAGTAGGAAACAGTGACAGACAGTGCCAATGCTAATACATTCTTTAGTCCTAGTCCTAATAAAAATACCACCACTACAATAAACCTGCTGTCTTGTGACTTCAACAGCACCATGGTTAAAACAGATACAGCAAGAAGACCATTCCCTAGCCATACAAAGGGAAAGAGTTTGACTCTTCACTGAAATGAAGTAAATCTGACAAAAAAGCAACAATAGGATGAAAGAAAACCATGTTTGAACTAACAAGGCTGAAGCAGTAAGTTAGTAAAGTGATGTGATTTCCTGATTTCTCCAATGTCAACAAGAATTAATCTTTCTTTTTGTTTGGGTATTTTTGCTCGGTTGGTTGGTTGGGTTTGTTTTTTGTTTTTTCTAATTCTTCTAAGAAAAATAGTATTTTTTACCCCTCAAATAAGCCTCCAATCCTTTCAGGCAGGTCAAAGTTTAACACAGGGAGGGATACCAAAGCCATAAATAATTTAAAAGGCTGCTTCTGAGATTGTCAGTACTGATTATGCACCAAAGTAATCTCCGGATAAGCACGAGTGAAAAGGGAGACCAGAATATTTGGCAATGTGAAACAAAGTTCTGATCCATTAAAGACTGACAACAAATCTGTTGTGTGATATGCACATATTTATCACATTAATACTAAGTGGAATGGAGAAGTTTCCAGAGACCTAACAATTAAAATCTATTCCACCTGTTTTTAAACTATTTTTTTCAGCAGAGACTTAGGAAATTGTTGAAGAGGTTACTGCTGCTTGGATTCATCTCCTTGGCTCTTTAAAGCAAACTTTGGAAAGTGTTTAAAAGGTTGCAAAATCCTTGTTAATTGGAAAAGTTGAGTTTTATCCAAATCCCCCGGAACTGTGCCTAGTTAAACACCTGTTTAATCAAATCATACAGATCATCAGAAAATTAAAACTGTAGGGTACAGATTACTTCTAATCCTGGAGATGTTAAAAGTCAGCATGAGAGTGAAGTTTCCAGAGCTGAAATCTGAACTAAGGACAAAAAAGTAATCATATAAAAAAAAAAAAAGAGAAATCTTAATTAAGATGCAGGGAACGACCAGAGCAATTCTGGATTTTAAAGATGAAATAGCAGGTTTTTATCTCTAGCTGAAACACTTTAGCACCTTATACTTATTTGCCTGAATAGTAAAAGATAGCCAAGAAAAAATACAACAATGCTCACTGACGTGCTGGATCTCCCAAAGATGTTATTCATTATTTCTGGAACTCTGAAATGCCTGTTGACAAAGGTATCAGTACGTACTGGGAAAGAGGGGGCTAGTTCTGCATCACTGTTTGTCTAAGCAGCACAAGCAGAGATGTGCTGCAAGACTCCCTGGGTTGATTGCTGCACTGCACTGCTATGGGAGGAGTGGGGAGAAGGAAAAGGAAAGAAAAAAAAAATAGTAGGTTTTGGGTTTTGCAAGGATAAGTGTAAGGTTTGGAAGGCCTTGGTGTGAGGGTCAAATAAGCTCAGGCTGAAAAGAGGATACATGTGTGCCTGTTCTTTAACACAGCAGAAACCACAAGATGCACTGCATGACCAAAATTCTACATATGCTATTCCTGAACCTCAATTACCTCCAACAGTGTTAAATTATCCCTCATGAAAAAACAGTGAGTACATAAAACCAGACATGCTTCTGTGCAACAATATAAACTGCTTGCCAATAATACTAGAAATTGAAGACTTAGCTACCAAATAGCTTTAAAGCCCATGAATTTCTGTAATTAACAGATTATGCTCTATAAATAACTGGAGTAATCTACATTCCCAATATTGATATAAACTGGTTTTAAGAGTATTAAGGTCGGTTTACTTTAAAAGTAAATTTTATTTACTTATGCTTTGCAAAATCCAGCTATCTTTTATGTATTAAAACACCAAGTGAATATTCCCCCCCACCATGCTGTTCGAGCAGCCCAGAAATTCACAGTAATTCTGATGAGAAAAGGAGAGACAAAAGAACTAAGTCACAAGGTTTGGGTCTAAAGAATGAATTGAACAGGTGAAAAGATACAGAGGTATTTTAACTGGTGTTTAAACACTCATATTTGAAACAAGCTGTGAAAAGAAACTGATATATGGTTGCATTTAATCTCTGCAGAATGTTTCTGCCAGTTTTCTCTTCCTTGTAGGCAATGAATAAAGCCAGAAATGCCTGTAGAAAGAAGAAAATAGAAAATAAGATAATTTGCTGTGATTTGTTTCTGTTATGGGAATTGTATGTAATCTACAGCACATGGAAGCAAGCAACCAGTTGGAGCAGCTCTTTTAGAAATCCTTTGGAGAACAGAAACAAAACCACTGCAGGTAATTAAGCTCTGCTCCTTTTGGACTAGGAGCAGAAAAAGTCAGACTTATTCTGAGACCTATTCACAGATCAATTTAGAATGTTGCATTTTTAAAACTGGAGGCATTGCCATCCTTTAACCATAAGAGCAATCACTTATTCAAGTTAAAAAGATAAAATCTTTTCACAGTACCATAACATTAGTCATTTCTAATTGAATTTAATTGTTCTTTTGTTGCCACATTTTTGATTGCTCCTTGTTCACATTTTTGAGTATTAAAAAAGACAATTTGCAAATCTGAAGTTCTGGGATGATGTTCAGTGTTGGATAAACAGCTCAATTCTTCTATGTATTTTGAGCTTGATACTGAAATCCCATGAAAGGATCATGGGATGCTACATTCAGGCTTGTGGTTCAGGCTTTGAGACTGATTTATATTGTATCAAAGGAGTATGTGAGCCAGACAACACTTGGATGCAGACATTTTTCCATTCAAATCCAGTGGGCTTTGTCCTGTAGTGGAAACAGTGGAAGTATGATAGTGCATAGGGTGGATAAGGTTTGCAGGACTTACAGGGTTTGAGCAACCTAATCTAACACTGCATTTAGTCCTGCTTTGTTCATAGAGGGTGACCAGGTATTGGTATCATCTGAGGTCCTTTCCAACCTGAACCAGTCTTTGAGTCTGTGATTTTGCTGTGTATTAATGGCTCAGAACTGCAGTTCATATTGGTGTCAGCTTGTTACACCGTACACACGGGGTAAGTCTTCAAGGCTTTTGTTCTGGATCACTACCAGCACAGAGGAGACTGTGGGTTATGTTGTACAGATTTTGATCTCTTTTGTGGAGCAGATGTCTTGTGGACGGTAGTGCACTTGGTCCTTAAAATATCTTAGAGGCTTCCTCAGCTGTTTACTTCATGTGGCTTCTGGAGGGTCACAAACTCTGTTTCTCAGCTGACCAACTTGCACAACAGGCCACAAGGATCACTCCTCAGAGCACTTAGGGGGTTCAGCTGAGCTGAGCACAGAACTGTGCACATCCCATTTAGCCAAAGCCCCCCGAAGCAATAGCAACTCCTTCTGAATTCATATTCGCTTCAGAAGATGAACTATCTGTGCAGTGATCTCATATTTCCCAGTCTCTTGTATTGGTGGAACCTAATACTTCTTACTTTATGAATAGGGTTTTGCAGATCTGAATCCAAAAATAGCTGCAACTCATGCTTGAAGCTGATTGGCAGAAGTAGGGAAATGGGAAAGATCAGATTATCCCAGTAATATTGGTAATATCCCACATCTACAAAAAAGAAAGCTTCTGTAATGATAATATGTTATCTAAAACCACTGCTGAAATTCAACTGTGATTCAGCAAGAGTAATTCGGGTCACAGTTTAAGATTTTCACATATTTAGTTTGCATTTAATCAGACTGCTATAATATGTAAACAGAATTATCATGCTCAGACTTTGAATTGGAATTGCCACAGTGCTACCATTGGCTACTTCTGCAGATCTGCTGAAATGGATTTCCTGTTCATGGAGGCTAAGTGGGCATGACTGTTTTCTTGAAGACTCTGTCATGTACACAGCTAACCTGTACTGGGCAAGACTATTCCCAGTCACACTGCTGAAAACAGACAAAACCCTATATTTCACTCCTAATCACACATGTAATAAATTAAGTTCAGCTGGTGTTAATCAGGCCAGAAACATTTAAGCTAATGCATTACCACCAAACTCATGTACAATAGGTTCTACTTGTGCCAGTAAAGCTTGTCTCTAATGGGATAGAAAAAACCTACATTTTATGTGCAAAAGTATCAAAGATCATTTGTGACCTTTGACAGGGTTTTTCCTTCTTGAAAGAGCTTACAATTCACCTACCTGGTCAGAAGATGAAATATCTTAACTAAAATAAGTTCACAGTGTTTTTTAAAGTTATGACTACACCTAAGTCTTAGAAAACATCAGACCAAGTATTTAGAAATAGTGTTAGGAAACAACTTCTTCCTCTTAAATGTCCATTAACTTAGCATACAATAAAAGGAGCAAGGTAGGAGCAGCCTTGTACATGCATAATTCTCACAGGTGTGCTCTTAAACCAAGACACCTGCAGGTCTTCTCAACTCCATCACCATTGTCTCTCTCATTCTGAACCACTCTCAACAAGCGCTAATGAATATTCTTAAGTATTTTTAAGAACTAGGCTTACCTTTATTTTTTAAACAGTCTAATTAATATTTTATTTTTGCTAAACACCAAGAGTAGCAGCATCAGAAAACTCCTAACCTGGTACAGAACTTTCACCCTCCTTGGGGCCTTCTCAACAGCGTGGATGCGGGATGAGACAATTGCAAAGCAAAGTGACAGTTTGCTCATTAATCACAGCTCAGGATGAACATGTTGGCAATGGTCCTTTTCTAATTATTATTATTATTTTGTTTGTTTGAATTTTATTCTTTAGCTCCTCTGGTTTGCTTGGCCTGCCTGGCTATCTTAGACTTGATTATCTTTTATAGGGACATGGAGTGAATGCAATTACATTAGCAGCTGCTCAATATTTGATGAGCAGCAGCCAAAGTCAGCTGGAAGGGTCAAGACAGTGTGAAGCTGGGGGAGATAATGTGCACTTGCAAATTTTACTTACGTTCTCCACAAGTTTAAATTACTTTTAATGAAACATTATCTGAAGATTTGACAAATGACCCCCTGAGACTTAAAGTTGTACAGGGAACTTGCAGTGAAATTAAATTAATAGGCAAATTTTCAGCATGCAGTTTTTGCTGTTAAACCAGTCTCTTTACCACTTAATTTCTCCATATTATTATATTACGCTCAAATAGTTTTTACCTGTGCAAATAATACCTATTATTT
The DNA here is from genome assembly GCA_026283785.1 of Coracopsis vasa. Classification (NCBI taxonomy): domain Eukaryota; kingdom Metazoa; phylum Chordata; class Aves; order Psittaciformes; family Psittacidae; genus Coracopsis; species Coracopsis vasa. The sequence continues at coordinate 69,097 of JANHGB010051263.1, forward strand.
ACTCCCTCTTACTAATGTCAGAGTACCTCTGCCCCAGTTCGTTTCAGAAAACTGAACATCCCTGGAAAGGTATCTCCAAGATCTTGCCTAGCACACATAGAACTAAGATTTTTCACACACATTTAACACATTCAAAATATTTCCTCTGTGCTGCACACTAGTTTAACTTCTAGTACATTTTCCTCCTGAAATAACAAGTCTAAATGAAGAAGGCATGGCTTTGTTGCTGTTTCTGGGGCTGAAAAATGGAAAAATGTACTTCACTGTTGAACTGACCTTGCCGCAAGCAGTTATGGGAGCATTTATAAACTTACGCAGAAATTACAGGGGCTTAAAAACAATACTTCGTAAAATGATGCTCCAGCTGTGTAGCACAACTAGTTTTCAGTACTGTCTTAATACCATTGCTTCTGGAAACAGTGGCATAAAAAGGAAAACAAAAGTAACCAATATTTCCCTATATCAATCAGGCAGAATTTACAGTCTAAAAATGCCTAACCTAGGTGAGCAACTCAATAAATAAACAGCCAGGTCTCATATTAAATGACTAGATCATCTATATCCTTAAAAGTTTTCCAAGGATTAGAAAGTACTAAAAGCCACTTGCATGCAGCAGGTAAGATCTCACATCACTAATATCCAGTTCCAGTCTGGTTCAAGACCACGACAACTAAGAATCTGTGACTATTTCTTATAATTTAGTGACATAGTTAAGGAACATCAAGTACAATGACAGTGCCAAGAGAAACCACCTTTGCAGGGGCTTCCCAGGAGCCACATGGGTGTCAGTGAGAACCTAAGTAGCTCACAAACACTATGGAAAGATTTGCCACAGTTAAGATTAAGCTTGTTACAATGCCGTTAGGAACAACCTGTTGCTTGTCCCAAATTTCTATGGTGCATGACATGGTAAGTATGAGTTACATATTTGGCTCCTTTAGGTGGGATTAGAAGAGTGATTTCTAGATGGTAACAAAACACATCCCAGACACTTGTAAAGCATCTGTCATCCACAAAGTAACTGGTTGTTTCCCTTCTTAATCTTCTAAATCCACATATATTCAATGGAACTGTCGTTATTTCAGGCTCACACATCCCCATTGGTATTAGGGACACCAATTAAATTATACAGGTCACATAGACCTGTTTAAATGGAATCATAAAACCATTATGTTGGAAAAGAACCTTAAGATGATTGAGTCCAACTGTTAACCTGTCACTACCAAGTCCATATAGAATAGAAACATTAAAAAAAAAACCCAAACAAAAAAACCCCTCAAAATTCTCTAAATAGAATAGAAACATTTTTTTAAAAAATCCAAATTATGACATAGAAATAATCCTATAAAACAACACAGAAAATAAATACTGCCTTTGTCCAAAGTCTTTGAATGTAAACACTTCAAAAGGGTATTCAGGTTTGCAGGATGAAGAGCTCGCAGTGCTCACAATGACAAAATGAGTGCTGAGAGTAGCAAGGGAAAAAAAGAACCTCCACTCTGAAACCCTGTGCAAGAAGGGGCACAGTATGGGTACCTGTGATTCCTGTCATGGAGATACAGATCACACAAACTCTGTAAAGTGTCTGTGGTCTCTCCCCCTCAGGTATATTTGTAAGAACAACTTTGAGGCACAGAGGGCTAAGGACACAATATATATTCCCTTACACAGGTATCTTAAATCCCAGCTTTTATCCAGAATCTTTTTTTGTTGACTCTTACTCAACCTGGATTGCTGAAATCCAACTTCAAGGATTTTTGCCTGCAAAATCAAAGTCACAATGTATTTTTTAATGGAAAAATAACAGATTACATCTGTTCCCTTAGTGCAACTCTTCTTGAGGTCTGATAAACTAATTCAACTATACTAAATATGTCCTAGTCTGTAACCATGATCTCATTTATAAATAAAACACTGATAAAATTTCCTATCTTGAGAACTGATAAATTCTAAGCAAAATACATATTTATAGCCATGTGCCATAACCTTACAGCATGGCTCATGATCATCTTTGTATAGTTTAATTTCTTCTCTGAACACAGGAAGCAAACAAGATTCTTGGACTTGATAGAGCCTCTTACATTTAAAAAGTTGGTGTAAAAGCTAATGTATAAAATATCTTAGAACATTTCTCATATTTCATTTTTAGAGCTAGACCATAATAAGTTGCAGAGAGATGATATTTTGTGGGATCTGCAGACTTGCCTTGTGACACAAATAAGGAAGAAATGTAGTCCTGTTAACCAATCCAAACACCTGTGCTCATGCACTGAGTCACACACCGTTCATCCTAAACTAACTTCAATTTTCTATGTAACACGGAGAGCTCTTTTTCCATTATTGGCTCATTCTGGCCAGGTGGGTCAAATAAATAAAGCCCATTGTTCAGATGAACAAACCCAGTTTATGAACAATAAATCTGGCACCGTCAGGAAAGTGTGTAAAGGCAACTTCTGTAAGGAAGTTGCCTTTTGTAAGAAGTTCAGTCTTTCACCGTTGCTCAGGAAGTTCTAACATACACAGGAGACAACATGTAAAAACACAAAATACAATGCAAAGCTGCAACCTGACTTCTGCAGCATGTCTTACAGCTGAAAGAAGGCAGGCTGTTTTAGATCATGTAGAGAGGAGTCTTTATTAGGCTACTAAACGAATGAAACTCTTTTCACTAGTTCTCCAACCTGGAAACTAACCCAGAAGTTTTGCTGACCAACGAAACCACAGATTTCCCTATGATGTGGCTTGAACTTCACTGGGAAAAGGACTACGCTAACTTGTACAGGGTTAGCATAAAGTAGGGAATGTTAATCGTTCAAGAATTACACACACAGTTGTCATAATCTTTTCCTCTTTCATGGCAGATCAGTGACCTGTCTCTCCAATGAAGTATCTAAAGGGTCAATCCCCCTGATTAACATTTGGCAGTGTTCTGAAGAACACTGAAGGCTAGAGAATGTGTTCCTGCACAATTCAATTAATCATCCATTTCTGTTCCATCAAACATTTGTGCTCTGGCTGACCCACTGAAAATATTAATTAAGTAGTTGAGCTTCTTCCTTTTTAAAAGAGTAATTCTGTATTCTGTACCTGGGTTCTTCCTTTAGCAATAACACAACAAATATTCCATAATTATTAAACTAAGCATTGTAGCTCGTTATGCTAGCAATAAATTGTCCTTGAGCACTGACTTCCTTATAGATCAGGTTTTATCACTATTTATTGTAAATGCATTGTCTGGGTAAATTCAAACAACAAAATGAACTGAGTTCTAGGTTATTCCAAGATGAAAGGGAATGTAATGTCATTGCATGTGCTGACAGCCAGGAGGAAACTGCAGGTCACACTTGTGCGTTTTGTCTTTAAAACATTAACAATAATGCCCAAAACTTCTACCACAGTGGCTGAAAGGGGGTTCTGGCATTAGCTCAGCATCAAAAACCTTCCTGAGATCAGGAAGGAGAGTTGCTACAGAAGGATCCCTCAAACTTGCTTCACTAAGGTTCTCGGAGCATATTGCTATTTTCTAATACAACAAGAACTGTGATCGCTTCTGCAGCCAATGATGTGTGTTCCAAGAGATCCATAGTTGCAGGAATGCCTCATTTGACATTGGAACATGTTATAATTAGGTTTTCAGCCGTAATCACTGAGAAGGATAAAAAAACTTGCCTTGCAACTTATAAATGCCACTACCAACAAACAACATTTTGTTGAATAAGCAATTCACATGATTGACACTGTTTTGTGTGGAGGAGATTCCATGTATAAGTTCACTTAAGGCTGTCAATGAGTTTAGTGAATTTCATCCTGCACAGCACTGCATAAACATTGACTTTTCCAGCAAGCAGCACAATGTGGCTGATGGTGGCTCACCAACAGATAGCTTATCCCCCCAAGTCCAGAATAAAATTCCTGTTTAAGATTAGTCCAATAATCCCTCATATTTGCTTTATACCTGCCTTCATTCTGGAAAGGGAAGCCAGGAGGTCAAAGAAATAAACCAAAATCTGTATTGTAATTGTGTGAAAAAACAAACATGTAAAATCCATCCCTGTTACCAGTAAGCACTATCACAAACCCCTGCAACTCTACAGGATAGTCTGCAATTTTTACATGTTGCAGATTTGTTACAATTCAAAGGAATAAAAACATTTCCTATGACATTAAAGCACTCTTCAGGGGAATTCATTTAGATTTCCACTCTCCTTGACCATGGAAAATATAAATGTAGGCAATAAATTTGCCTTGGAATAAATTCTCCAAATCTACTATTCTGAAAATGATGAAACAAAATGTTTCAGCTTCATCATCAGATTCTTTCAGTTGACAAACTACTACTGAAAGTGAGAGACTCATGAAGAAAAGTTATGCCTCAACAATGTAGGTTTTCCCAAATAGAAAATCACAGAAAAAATAGCTCTCTCTAGAGGCAAGATGGGATGCACAAAACTAGTCAAGAAATAAAGCTGTCAGCTGTTTTGTTGGGGTTTTTTCTTCTTTCTTTCTGTCTCCTAAGCCAAATTCAGTCATAAATCTGTGCCAGATTACTGTCCTGCTGGAGAATAAGTCTTTCAGGGCAGAGCACACAACAGCAGGCACAGCCCCAACAGCACTCCCCAAATGCAGCGAAAACAGCACCAATTAGCAGCAGTTGTAGAAATTCAGAGGGACATCTCTGAGGAACAGGGCTGTTGTAAAAGCCAGCTTCAAAGGAACAAGCATTTGTACATCAGAGTCACAGCCAGTAACGCAGCAAGACTCAGTGGCAGCAGCGCATGAGCCCATTCACAGCTTTTCTACACAGCTCTTGACACTCAAGCTGTTCTGGAGACCTAACTCAACATTGTCACCTTTGATCCTCACTGCTCCCTGGAGAGCAAACCACCCTTGGGTGTCTCCCAGCTGACAACACATTGACTCACACAGACGTTTCTCCGTCTTCTTCCATCAGAGCAACACGGGCAATGGCTGGCCTACAGCCACAGAGCAGCCGTCATTGCAGACTCTGCAGCAGTGCTGAAACTGGCAGCTGGGGCCCATTCAATATCTAAGATTTAAATAGAACACTGCAGAAGTGAAATAACTGCAGGTGCTAAAACTTCCTCCCCTGTGCACTCACCCTTTCTCTTTGTCAAACCCTGATTTGGCTACTCTATGGCAATGATCTGTTTAGCTCATCCAATAGAATTACAAAGATGCTTGATATAAAAGGTCAGAGCATGGTGGGAGTTTTTCTTTAAACAGCACATTTCCCCATGCACACAGACGGGAGAAGCTGTAGCTTTCAACACACTGTAGCTGGGAGACACTACCGTCTTAAAAGCATCGCTAGAGCAGCAGTCAGACACTGGCATTATCAGAGGAATAAGGAAGCAAATGGCCAAATAATTGCATCTTTGTCAGTGCCATTTTACTCCTTGCAGGAGTGTTGTAGGTGATAATTGACATTGTCACGATGTAAACTGCAATTGCCTCTAGGCACTAATGTGGAACATGTGCGGTTTTGAGTCATCCCAACCTCTGTAAATGAGCAGAACAGTCTTGGCAGCAGCCGTGTCATGTATTAGTCAGCAGCTTCAGCACCACGGCTACTGTGGTTCAGCTACAGCTGAAGGACCTGCTTCCCCTACAAATGCATAATACATTTTTGTGTAGACACTATTGGCTGTCAAGTCACTGGCCTTACCCCACTGGAGTCAAGTTGTATGCTAGATGAAGGTTCAAACATGCTCATCAGATATCTCCACACCACACGAGATGTCTGCGGAACTACATGACCTTGGAGATGGATACACGGCATGCACATCCCAAATCTGGCATCATGTCTTCTGAGCACCCAAAACTTCTGCAGGTCAACAGGGAAGAGTACATGTGTACACCCATAAAGCATGACCAGGGCAGGATTAGGAACATGGATATAAAATCCTTTCCACTAATATTCATGTGTCTAATGAATTAATTAACATATCAAAGTGTGGCACCTAAAAACGTTGATCCTGATTCTCAAAAAATCTGTGTGTGCTTAAATTCACACAACCAGAGAAGTTCCATTAATATAAATGGAATCTCCACAAAGCAGTGTACCCACAGAATAATTTTACAGGTTCAGGGCCCTAGTTAATTACAGTAACTCCTCAACCTGCCGTTTTCCAGCAGTCATTTATAAAACTTTTGGCTACAATCTGTTCAAATTAGATTTTTTTTCCCCTCTCTCTGCACCAAGAAACAGTGATGATTTGGGCAAAAACGATCAGTGCTCTTCCACAGACACACAGAAATACTGCTACCAAAAACTACAAATGCTACACATCCAAATGTGGAGAAAATAAAGAGCTATAATAAATGTGGTGACTGCAGAACAAAGGTAAAATAGCTTGTACTGCTGTGTTTTTAGGGCAAAGTCCAAAAGGTGTCGTTTACATTAGACTACTTTATACATTTAAAGGGCAAGAATAAACAGAGAAAAAGGTCCCTATGGAAGAGACACGTGCTGTTTAAAAAGTCATTCTTAAAGCACAGGTACAAAATAGGAGATTGCTGCAAGTTATAAATAACGGTAAGTGAAAAGAAAGAAATCTTAATGACATGAATTACCTACCTACTCTGACTAAAGCCTGGTATTCACTTTTCATTTCAGCGTTCAAGTGCCTGTCAGGATACTTCTAAAAAGCAAATATTAAGGCTGCATGTCCAGGTATTTGTGAATTTATTAAGTGCCTGTTCAGAAATTATGCTTGTGCCAAAGTGCAGATTAAGCCAGGTGTCTGTTTGAGGCTCTCTGGCAGAGAAATCTTTCTTATTGCTCTCTCTTTATTGTCCATCAGTGACCGGTGAAGACAATTAATATACATGATAAAGGATTCCCCATAGTACTTAGAAATAAAAAGGGTCACGGTCTGACTTGTGAGTGAATGACTCGGGCTCTGTGTTCCTTTCACCGCCACAGAGTGAGGGTCCAGTCCCCACAGCAGGGCTCTCCTGCAGACCAAGTACATCACCCACATTAGCACCCTTCCTTCCACACAGTATGCCAGCCAACCTTTATGGTGCTCTGAAATGGCTCTTGCCTCAAAGGAAAGCTTACTTCCAGAGTCAATTACCTTCATTTATTAATTCCATTCTCTTCTGAGGCTTCCTGTAATTTCTAGCTGCTGGGATTGCTTTTGTGATGAAAAAAAGTCCAAGGGTGAAATGTAACACAACTGCTATTACACAACTGCACTGAACTGTCAGATGCTTTCTTAGTATTGCCAAGATGTTTAAGGTGTAAAAAAATGACCCTGAGTGGAAACGATGGTTAGATTACTAATGAATGATGTTACCTATTTGCTTTCCAAAACTGCTGATAGACTCTGTGGAAGGTACTCTAAAACAATCAAATGCCTCTGTCCAGCAGTGAAAGGTCCATCAGAAGCATCTGAAAGGTTTAAACAGAGTTGAAGAACTATTCCCATGGTCATTTCTACATCCTGCAGTCTAATAAAAACAATTAGGAATTTCAGACAAGGATAAGAGAGTCTGCAAGTGATGACAAGGAAAGCTTCAATTACCAACTCACTTGCCACCGAGACACTTAACTGGGGTCTCTCTATGTATTAGCAGGTGAGAGCCATCAAGAAGCCTGTACAGCAAACTACCGTTGGGAAGCACTAGAAAATAACATTTCTAGTGGGAACTCTCAGGTAACCTCAATAGGTGACATCACATACCCTGAGTTGGCTGAAAATCTCAACAGCAAAAATCACTGCTGCAAGCACACAGAAAACAGTAACCTAACCCCAAAACTGCACTATGACTAAATACCTTCATTACAGAATAGGCTAAGAAAGCCACTAAAAGAACTAATGAATATAAATAACCAGTAAATAATGGCAGCTTTTTGAAACTAAAAGATCTTATGGTAGCTGTTTCATTATTTAGAAAGCAAGTTAGTCTAAACCCAGCTGTTTTGTCATCTAATGCAAAGACGAAAAACATTGTTCTGGGAGCAGCCAGTTTTACTGAGCTACATTTCTGCAACTGTTTTGCTTCAATCGTCCTCCATTTGAATATCAGATGATCTACAAACTCCATTTCACTTGCCAGATTTCTGTTTGTGTGTAAAAAGTAAAATAGCCAGGCATTACAGCATCAACAGCGTATGTGGTTGTTGGAAAATTTCCTTTAGTGGAAGTTTATCACACATTTTGATTTTAATGCAGAAAACAACACATAGAGGAGAGGACAACATGGTTAAGAAACTTGCTCAGCCTCCCATCATTAATAACAATCTCAGATCATTACGTGATCGAAGTTAAGATGGCTTAACTTCATTTAGGCTTGCAGAGAAAACCAGACTCCATCACATGTTTTTACACTGTCCATGTGAAAGCCATGTGAGTGTAGTTTTTAGTTTTAAGTACTGCAGCAGAGAAAATGAGGTTATATACAGTCATTAAAAAAAAGTTTGGGTCCAGATAGTCAGGGTCACACTCATTTGTAGAGCTAAGTCTGATTGTTGGCTTTCAAACACTGGTTGTGAAAAATGGTTGGTGGGATTTCAACAGCAAGACGTCAGATAAGACAAAAGAGTCACAGTGCCACTCCTCCTCGCTAAGAGTCCCTGTCTTCTCATTAATACCATCGTAGCATTTCTATCCTGTTTCATTGTGCAGCAAATTTATCAGAAGGGGTAAGATATAAGCAAAGTCTTAGAGGAAGGTTTAGTGTGACAAAAGCATGACAAGCTGAAGAACATGATTCAGGAATGGTACTGAAATAAAACCAAGTAACACAGCAGCAAGCGTGTTTGTCGTTGTTCTTCAGTGCACTGGAATAAAATCCCACTTTACTGAGCAAACGCTTTGTGTAATTTTCTCAGTATATTTCTTCTGGTTGTCAGTTTTGTTGTTTTCTTTGTAGGAATTCTAAAAGATGCTCTGTATAATTGAGTGTATGTTATCCCCCACAATGCATTCACAGCATTTTCACAGCAAAGGATATTACTCTCTCAGTATGCCAGCACAAACAGAGATTCAAATGCCTGTGTACAACATGATGTAGCAGGAGCATTTACAGCCTAGTACTTTAGGAATAAGAGAAGTTTTCAGGAGAAGGAGAGAAGGATAATATCTAATAAAGCTGATGAAGCTGTAAAAAAATTGGGGCTCAGAGGTTCTTCTACAGACACCTGGAAAACTGAATGAGGTTTCTGGGATGCAGTCCCTATTTTACTGGGAATAAAAAGTATTAGGTTTTAAGAAGGTAAAATGTATTTCATTTAGCTTGTTCATGCTATTGACTTCATACTGTTGTTTACAGAGCTGGGCAAAACAGAATAGCTTAGTGACAACTCCTAACAATCTGGTGTTAGAATATGGGGAAATGCGATTGTTTCCTTTTCCAAGAACTGTTGTGTGGTATGAAGCTGGCCAGTCTCACAAACTCCACAGAACTTACAAGTAGGCACAGGATACAACAGGATTGCTTACCCATCGCATAGGATTGCTTACCCACAGATTGAGCGGAACCTGTGAAAAATCTTACAGTGCTTAAACCCCAGTACTGCAGGTGTCCTAAGCTTTGGGAGGGCAGTGATGTGCATGTTCAGTGTCAGCTCTGGGGTGGATCCAACCAAAAGTCCCAGAACTGAGTAGCTGCAAAGGCAGGAAGCTGAACATCAGACTTCAGCTGCAATGCTTTTTGCCTGTATTTACAGCCCATGCTGAGACCATTGCTGAGTTGTATCTGACAGCAGAGTATTACATAGACATCACCACTCCTTCCTTGGAGCACTGGGAGTTATAATCCCATCAAACTAAACTCACTTCACTTTGAATTTGATTTTGCTTCTGCTTTCATCATCCTAAATCAAATGGGAACAGCAGCCTGACAGGCCTTGTGAACACACACAGCAAGCCTCAGCTACAAATCTCCTTTTGAAGTTTTCAGTCTGCACATTGCAGCAGGAAGCAACAGTCCTGATCATGTGCCTGATCATTTGAGCAGCCCCATGCACATCCATAGGTGCACTGAAAAGCACACTGACATGAGATTTTCAGTAAGAGGGCCTTGTTATACTGAACTCTGTGGCCATAGAGAATGAGAAGCACACTGACATGAGATTTTCAGTAAGAGGGCCTTGTTATACTGAACTCTGTGGCCATAGAGAATGAGAGGCAGTGGTAAGGAGCAAGCAGAGGGCTTGCAGAGCAGATCAGGTCTGGACAGCTGTGGTTTTGCTATCTGTCAGCACTTATCAACTCCTTCCTTACTTAAAGCACCATTCATACTCCTGGGAGTTACAGCTGTTCCAGACTGGAGAGCAGGAGGAGCAAAAGAAAAGCGCTAGGTAGTGCTGCACACTCTATTTTAGAGTGTTTTGAAAACTCACACAATGCACACATGCTCTTCTGTTTATGTGAGGTCTTAAAAACAGTCAGCAGCTTGAGCTAATCCAGCTCCCACCATCCAAGTTTTAAGAGGATTCTGCAGGAACTATACAGTCATGTTATTCTACTAATAAAGTTTAATAAGGCGTCTAAAGATTAAAGATGGGGGCGAGGGGTGTAAAGCAAGAGGGTTTTACGTACATTCACTCCCATTTAACTCCTCCGGCAAAAGTGCTGATTATGTCAAACACTGTACAGCCCTCTGCTTTAGGTAACACACTAATGAACTTAAAATCCAAGTATAGCACTGCTATTGCAATGAACTCATCCCATTACACTGCAAATAGCATAACTGCTCGTGCAATTATGTGCTTGTCATCTAAGGAAATGCGTCGAGTATTATGTACCACATGTCAGATTGTGTTACCCTGCTAGTTACTAGCAATGAAAATCTCATGCAATACAATAGTTGTCAAGGTAACTACTCTTCCAGGGGCAAGATGAACTCTGACAATGGTTTGTGTGCACTCTCATCTAACAGCTGCCCTAGGTAGTTTAGGCACCCCGTAAGACTGAGTGGATCTCAGTGCTTTTGTATCCTCAGCTAAAACATACCTGTCTGTGGGCTGCTCAGGGAAAGGCCAGCTCTTACAGATTTGAGAATTCTGGAGTATCAGCGCTGTGTAAGCTCGGCTCTAACACAGCTCTCTCTGCCCACATGAACATCATGTTCCAGCCTGCGGAATGGAAACAAGGATTACCTTGGAGGGGCCAATATTATTGTCTCTGACACTGAGTAGTTGCAGGGCAATGCAAGTTCTTGATAGGATAATTTTTGAGTTATAGTGCACCAGGAACTGCAGATAACATAATTAATGTTATCCACTGTATTTTCTGAAAGCAATACAGAAGACAGTCAAACGTTATCTAGGAATCTGAGGAGCAGGGCCTTCATGCACTGACAGTAACAATCTTCCACAGGCAACAGGCAAAGCAGTTGTTACAAGGGATCTAACACAGTTTGACAACCTCAGAGAATCATACAGGACTTCTACCCTTCTGGACTTGTTTCTGTGAACTGCCCTGCATGCTCAATGCCTCAATTCTTCTGATGGAAACAAAGGCACCTCCATTAACTTATATCAAAAGGCATCTCAGCCACACAAAGGGATTGAGCAGGAGTTTGTTGGTGCAGATGCTGTCTTCAAAACAGGAGCATGAGTAAAGGCTGTCAAAGCTAAAGCGTATAATCCATAAACTGTATTTAAATCAAAATCTTCAAATTGTTATTTGTCCATATGTACCAAGAAATCAAATATAGACCTTGAGTGCATAAATGCTTCCACAACAGCCACAAGGGTTTATCCAGTGAAATTAGGCCTTACTTGGGCTCTAAATTGCATAACATAACCTGCTTGCAAGGGAGATGATGTGCCTGTTGGAATAAAATTCTGGTTTTGCAAATTATTATACCACCTTCACAAAATCTGCTTGAAAAAATCTGGCTTTGATCAACTGTTTTTTTCTGTGAACCACTAACAATTTGGCTTAAGAGAGATTAAAGATGTAACTAACACAGGAGAGAGAGACAGATACCTGATGTACAGACCAGAATGAAAATCTGCCCAAGGATTGAGAATTCATACAGAACATAAGCGTACTCCTTTGTTTCCACAACTACCACATTGTTGGGTGATTCTTATCCTACTCTCCTTCCCACACAGAAATCAACCAGCCAACACAAGTTTTCCACCAAAATGATCTTTAATACATAAATCACCTTCCAGTCTAGAGGCCATTATCACAATGCCTCTTGTGGACTAGAACGACTGCATCCTCACAAAGCAAGTGGAATAGAAGAGTCAGTCCAAAAGGCAAAATTTAAAGCAATCAAATAATGTCAAGGAAAAAATTAAACAGAAGTCCTAGTACTGCAGCAGAAAGTTGGAAAAAGCTTAAATCCAGTACATGTAATACACCTCTAAAGAATCAGAAGTCATAGTGGAGATTACTAAATGCTTCCTTGACATCTGTTAAGTTAATGAATGGTTTTAGCTAAACAATATACCCCATGTTTTTATAAGTGAAAATGTGGCAAACATCATCACCTGGGTTGAAAGTGAGCTTCACCACAACCTTCTTCACACTGGAGAAGAGGAAGAAGAGACCCCATGACTGAAAATCTCTTGCTGTTAGTCTTTAGCACTGGCAATAACTTTACCAAGGAGTAACATCCAGTCTGTTGTTTGTGCTTTGCACAGACTGGCTAACTTGCCACCTGATTTCCTCATTTTCCCCTTCTCCACCTTTGCAAGGAAACATATCCACTAATCCAGTCTTCATCTAATGCCCTTGCGGTGCAATAAACCTAAGAAATTGCTGCATCTAATAAAAGCCCTAAAGCTGAATTAATAGCAGGAGCCAGACCTTCATTCTTTATGGTAGGAGGAGTCACACAACACAGCAGCTGTAATCCTTAGGAAAATCATATTGTTTGAGACGTATTGATTATTAAACCATTCAAGAATAAATATAATCTCAGCTGACAAGGTAATGCCAGCTCCAGTGTCAGCCTTGAATAGTTAAAATGCTTCTAGAGTTTTGTTCAGAGAATAACCCAGCATGCCTACGAAAAGCAAGTTAATGCCACGGGATAATAATTTATCCAAACTAAAAGTGCCTGTGTATAATAAACATTAAAAGGGTATGCACTGATCCATATATTAAGCAAATAACAATAGACCAATTTTTCTCTCCCTGGGGTGTGAAGAACAAGGTTATGAATCATAACATGAACACTTAAAGATCACACTTGAATAACCTAATTGTGTACAACAATAATAGGATGAAAAGAAACTTAATCAAACTCTGAACTGTTGTGAGATTTCATCCTCTTAAATACAGCTCTGTGACATGACTCTAATAAATTATTTGGATGGGGAAAAATGTTGGTTTACCTTATTAATATTCTGAACCTCCTCTGCCTGTTTTCTTCATGCTTCATCTCTTCATTTGAATAGAAATAAACACAATTACAGAGAAAATTATATAAGTTGAGTGCAAGTTTTGATTCTTTTTTTGTTACAAACCACATAAATATATACTTTTTATAAATCTACTGCCTCATAGAGGGGCTGGAGTTTTGCTACATGCAAAACCTGTCAGCTGATCTTTAAATATTTATCTTTGAATTCCCCTGGTTGCTTGTACTGGGGAATGTTTTCATAAATACATCAATAACTGTCTTGTACAGCTCATTAAGGAAGCTTTTTATCCTTTAGTGTAATAGTTCAGTTTACAGTTGCCTGTGAATCATTTTTATGGACCTCCATTAAGCATGCCCTTCAAACTGCGATTATTTGTCAAATTTGGTATATACAGAAGCAATCACTGGAGAAACCATGAAAGCTGAGAGGATGCATAAACATTTAGAAACAGAACTTGGCCCATCTCCAGCAGCATATTCTCTGCTCTAACACTGACTCCACAGCATTTGAGATATTCTACCTACACAAGATTGGCAGATTGTCCAATGGGCAGGGTGGGCACACATTAATTATATTAACCAAAACCAGACACCTTGAATTTCCTCCTCAAACCTGTCATCAGTCTTTCTCTGAGGTCCCAGGACATCAGTCCCTCACTTGTAGCTTTACCACTTCCCTTAGACCTTGTATATGGAAGGGAGGACCTTTGCCACAGTGGAGAGATGCAGCCACTCATTTCCTTGCCCAGTCCAAAGCAACAAATACCAGCAAGCTTCTGCTATAGAGAAAACTCACTCTTAGGGATGTTGCCCTTCAACCTAATATGCCAAAGTTATTTTTTCCTTCCTAGAACTTAGCAAAATACAGGCTTACCTAAGTTTATAAATATCAAGTTTGGGAGAGTTGTTTTGTTTTGATTTGGTTTTAATGCCATAAATATGCATGTGCTGAAAACACTGGAATGCTTCCTTCAAGAATTAGCTTCATGGAAACCTTCACTAGCATCCTGTTATTTTGCCCCATATCTAGTTCTGCAATTGAGTTTTTGACAGATATTTCCATCTCCCAGCTCAATGTGAATTTGGTCACACAGGTTACCTTACGGTGAGCTGACAGGAATGTGCAACAGGTTTAAAACTCCAGCCCACTGCATTAACAGCTGTGATTGTCTAAACAAGCACTCTGTAAGGGAAACATAAACCAAACAGTATCTCCCAAGACTACACTTGATTGATCCATCTAGTCAAGAAAGATGGCAGTAATGTCTAAGACAAAGTAAGGAGAGGAAAATGAAGAAAGGATTGCAGTAGACTTTCCTCCAAGTGAATGGTGCTCTTGCTGCCAAGGACTGGCAACAAGTGGTTTACTGGCATCCACAGAGAGCTAAGCTATAAGAACAAATTAGATTAACATGAATAATTGCCTGATTTGTGAATTCTAACCCATTGCTGTTGAAATCTATTAAATATTTCACTGCCAAATCTCACCTTCTGCAAGGGCTGTGGGTCACAAGAAGTTATCTTACGTTATCTACCATTGTTCAACTATATGCATTCCTGAATGGCAGCCTCATGAAACAAAATGCTTTTATAACAATGCAGAACACATTTTAACATATACAGATGTGCCTGTAGTAGCTTCTGCCACTGTTAAGCATCACATACTGCATTCTTTCTAGTATCAAATCAACTTGTGACTAACGTTATAAATACCAATAAATATTCATAATGATTTTCTACATACTGCAAAATACTACTGCAATTGGATTGCACAGCATGCTTACGTTATTAAGCTAGATACAGGACACTGATCAGTTAGATACAAGGTAAAACAGTATTGACGTTTTTGGCAGTACTGGGGAGTGACAGGAGGACCTTTGTTCAGTTATCAGGCTGAAGAGAAGGGGTGATGGATGCAGTGGCTGGTGACAGCTGCACTGTGCACACACCACTGTGTACTTCCTTCATTCTGATATTACTGATGCATTTCAGTAAAACTGGAGAACAAAGGAAAAAGCTCATTCAAAAGTGAAAGAAAACTTTACCTTTTCATCTTCCAAGGAGGTTTTCTTGCTTGATCCAATCACTTTATGCAATGTCTAAAAATAGTTAGCTCCAATTTTTTATTGTTACTAATTCTCTAAGTAGGTCATGTCTGAAAGACTATTAACATGTTTTTAAATACTCTGACATCCAATACTGCCATATGTTATATTATTCGATATAAATTTGCTGTCACACTTGAGCAGGTGGAGAAAGGGACTTCATACTGTAACACATCTCCAGCTCACCCTATCTATAACACAGAAGCTTTTTTCTTGAATACTGTAGCAATTTGTCTAATTACCATGTGCTTTTAAGTACCACAGAGAAGTGATGCCCACTACTAACAGCTGCTGTCAATGAAGACTATTCCATAGCATGAACAGGAGCTTTTAATCTCAGGAGACATTAAAAGCTCTTACCTGGGTTCCAAAATCTGAGGAGCATTGCAATGTGACTTTCATGGACACAATCCAGCACCCTTAACTCCGTAGCCTTGAACCATGGGAGACAGGGATCTCTCTTGAACTCAGAGCAATGACCCAGCATAGCAATACACATATCCAGAAATCCTGATGAAAGCAGCAAGCAGTCTGGTGATCATGTAGATTCTCAAGCAGTTGCTAACAGCACATTGGCAAAGTCCACAGAGCCACTCAGCAGGTCTGGAAACACATTCAAACTCAGTATCCCTGGAATGCATTAGGACCGAGACCTATGAGCAATTTTTAACAAAGTTAAAAACTTAGCAAAGCTAAAAATACAGGCATGTGCACTTGTCTAAGGAAATGGTTTATGTCTCTTGCTCAAATGCTTTCTGGAGGATCATGGAGGATGGTAGCCACAGCCCCAGGGCTGTGAATTTATTCAGTGTTTCAAGAGCGAAGAGTGTGTTTGTTCTGTGTGTTCAAATACTGCACAGAAGCTCAATGACCTATACGTATTATCTAAAGCTCATTTAACCCAGCAGTTATTGCATGTCAGCCAAATGGATATGGATTCTTCTAGAATAGTTAAAAGGAGAAAACCCAGCATCTCTTCTTTGGTTTGTGTACTACGCAGGATGTGTTTCAGAGACTTTATAAACCAGCGTTGCTATGAAATAAGTTGCCTGCCCAGGCAAGCAAGCAGAATAGATGCACTTGTATACAACCCCTACATTATTTTCTACAGCTATCAAAAAATGAAATGTCATATACAGAGTCTTGCTCCCTATCACTTAATTCATCACTTCCACGGCCACAATTCCTGGTGTAGTGAGTGACACTGTAGGCTATCACACACTCCCTTAAAATCAGCAGAGGGTAGTTCTGTTTTGTTTCACTAAAATTATGAATGTTAAATGATCCTTTTTATATCTTTCTCTTCAGCAGCTGCACTGCATCTGAGACACCTTTTATTCCTCACACTGTGTAAAATGATTAAAGCACTTGCTATGCTATAAAGAATCGTAGTGAAAACTACAGGTTGCAGCGGTACAAACACTAGCTCCTTGCAGCTTTACATCCAGTGAAATTGAAACCTACAGTTCCACTGCGCAGAAACCACTTGACTGGTTGTATGGTCCAACTGGCAGTTAGAGGTAACACCAATGAAAATTCTTTACTATTAGGATCTGCAAGTTCAATGTAAAACCGTTATCACAAGTTACCATCTTTCTCTGAAGACTGAAGAACTGGCGAAAGGCTGTAAACACTGAAAGTTAAACTGAAGCTTTAAAGCACAGCTATACAGTGCAACATGGGAACAAATTCAAGGCCATAGATATAATCAGATAAACAGCTCTGGTTTATGTTAACTTGGACAGAAATCAAATAAAAGAAAATAAACCAGCTATTAGATAGAGCTTCATATTTCTCCAAGATTAACTAGATTTTGGTTCTTCTGAGAAGGTATTCTGCTGAAAACTTCAGTCTTCTTTTTTGCCTGGAAAGTCTACAACATCATCTTGTATCTGTGATTCATCCACTCTGCAATTTCAGTAATGAATTAGTGCTCACTTGAAATAAGACTTTTTTAAAACAGCCAGGTATCACCTCTTCTACGGAAGCAAAGCAACATGGTTTTAATTCAATGTGGATTTGGCTTCTTGACAAAAACAAGTTTGCTGTTTTGAATAAACAGAAAAATAAATTAGTCATGTGCAGTGCTTTGGGCATAGAATTATAGAAGAGTTTGAGTTGGAAGGGACCTTAAAGCTCATCCCTTTCCAACCCCCCACCACGGGCAGGGACACATTCCATTAGGCCAGGTTTCTCCAAGCCCTGTGCAACTTAGCCTTGAATACTGCCAGGGATAGGGCAGCCACAGCTTCTCTGGGCACCCTGTGCCAGTGCCTCAGCACCCTCACAGGGAAGAATTTCTTCCTAGTAGCTAATGTAAATCTCCCTCTGTCAGTTTAAAGCTGTTCCCCCTTCTCTATCCCTACATGGGTTTATAAAAAGCCCCTCTCCAGATTTCCTGTTAACCCTTTCAGGCACTGGAAGCTGCTCTAATGTCTCCCAGGAGCTTTCTGTTCTCCAGTCTGAACAAGCCCAGCTCTCTAAGCCTGAAATGCTCATTCTAAAGGTGACAGCCATTAACAAGCATTCACAGCCTTACAAATCAATAACTGTAGGGAACCCAAATGCTGTCCTGAATTTACAGTATAAATTTAAACACATAGTTTACTCAAGAAATTTATTATTATGTAGAACACAACAAATTGAAGCAAAAAAAGATATAAGAAGACATATTTTGACTTGATGTCAAACTTCTCATCTAGCTTTCCCTGTAACGTGGATCAAATTAATCCTGTGTTTCTTTCAAAGCCAAGCTTTGCTCTTCATTTGAGGTATTTCAGGTTTCCAGTGGCACGATAAAAGTCTCTGCTTGCTTTATGGACTTGAACAAAGTCACCCTAGAAATGAATTTGCTGTGTTGCAGTTTAGCATCAGACATACACCTGGTCAAGAAAACAAGCATTAATAATGAGATTGAATATCAATATTCAAATCCAGAATATTTTTTATGGAATATGAATTCCTCCTAGCCAATCAGTCTGTTCTGTTTCAGCTGAATTTGTTGTTCTTCATTTACAAAATCCAGATGATCCAAAAGTAGGTGAAGCAATCCAGACATTTACCTACTTCATAATGCTGTTAGACATAACCTAATTAAGTGCTGTGTAAATATCTTATCAATCCTCCTGCCAATACAACATCGCTCCTAGAAAACTATTTGCTACTGCTTTCTCCCATCAATTTTTCATGTGTCAAACAATGGGTCTTTTGGGACCAGCTTCTTATCTAAATAATCACATTGTTAAAGTTTTTTCCCCTGTCATTGATTTAATCTTTCCTTTCCTTCCAAATTATCTGTTTCTTCTCAATGTGCTTCTTTATGTCTTCCTAACTGCAGGAGAGAATGACAGAAGGGTGTTCGGAGCCGAGCTCACATGTAAGCTCTTCCTACCCAAGTTGTGCCTGTTAGCAACTTCACATGTTTCCCAGTAGCCTGAAACAGTTCTGATGGGCCCTGGTTTGTTCACCTCATTCATAAAGCATTTCAAACCCTGCTATGAGAGGGTTTATTTCGTTTTGAAAGCAGCACTATCTCGTGCCAACAATAAAGTCTGACTACTAGTGTCTGAATCTGAAATGAGTAAGGTAGCAAGTACTGTGTTGTAACACCTCCCTGCACACTTTGACAAGGACTTGCATTTTAATTTGTGTTAATACAGCCGTGTACATACAAATGTGTTAAAGCAAAATGAAACCTTGGTAATGAAACTTCACTTCTTATTCTGTCATTTCAAAATTTCTTGCAGAGCTATGAAGAAAAACCTACCAGGTCTTGTGAAAATCATTGTTAACAAGGATCTATTGCACTGGCCAGCCTTCATAGCATGCAAGATTGGAGAAAAGATGGTATGTGTTCCCACCTCACTCCACTTCTGTTTTACATATAGATTCAAATAACAGAGTTCTCTTGGGAAGAGACTTTCCTGGTATTTTCCCAGTTGGTAGCTCACAAAGCACAGGCTCCTCTATTTGCTCTGGGTGCTAAGTTTCTTTAAGACAGACGGTGTGTTATTAACCGCATAGTATGAACTGTGGAGCTCTTGCAGGGATGCTACAGAATCTAGCAAGGGAGGAAAAGTGCTCCAGAGAACCATCCTGGTCAGCAGTAGCCACTACTCCAAACAGTAGCAAAGGTGCAATACTGTATTCTGTGTAACCTCATTATTTTTGGGTTGTAGTGGTAGGAAAGGAGACCACTAAGCAAATATACTACTTACTATTCATACTGTGGTAAACCAAAGCCTAAATATAGCAGTCACCATTAAACAGCTTGACACTGACTGTCTTAGTGACGTCAGTTACCATGGCATCTCTTCACATAATACTATTCTATCAGATCTACTGTGCAATGGTGAATACTGGTAGTTTTAAGCTTTTTACACTCACATTTTTATAAGGAATAAAGAAAAAAGTAAAAAGCCTCAGAAAATGCATTATTTAACAAAGCACATTTCCTTGATTTTCCTAGAATAAGCTTCTGACTTGTCTGCTTAGAATTAATCCTTTTAAATTTAAATGAGGAAAGGCAAATATCACCTTGAGACATTTCAGCCTAAATTTACCAAGTTACTGGGGCGGGTTTTGCTGTCCAAGTGAAGACACTGAAAGTGAAACTCATCCTCAAATTGCTGAGCACACACCATCTTCAGATCACTCAAACTGCCGGGTTGCAAAGTCAAAACCAACAAACCTGCAGAGTTGCCAGCCACCTGAACTGACTGACAGCCAAAGAGGAAACAAGGATGAAATCAATTCAAACACTCTAATACCTAAAATATGCGAATCCCTAACATAATGATTAATGAATAATGAAGGCTGAGAAAAAATACATCAAAACAGACATCATTTAAAAATGACTAAAGAATGAAAAGATGTGCTATGAGTATTTAACAGTTCTCTAAATGGGAGACATGCAAATCCAACCAAAAAGAGTGTGACTAATTCTAATTTCAGACATTCAGATTTTCCATCGTTTTAATAGCTGATTTTCACTCCCACATACAGATCTGTTACATGCTTAATAATTCTTATACTTTTAGTAATTCATAGCAACAATCTTCTGGAGTTACATCCAGCTCAGGAATTTCAAGTCACATCCATGCAATAAGAAAACGCCATAGAGCAAATTATCTCAGCCTGTGCCTGACACAGATTGTCTGACATCAGGATTCCATGACTTAGAGCTTCAATTCAATTAATGTATTCCTGAACCCCACCTTCAATTTTGTAGCTTTCATTTCAAAAAGATTCAGTGCTGTTTTTTGAAAAAGAATTGAGATCTCAATGAAGTACATGGGTCTGGCTAAAAAATAAACAGCATTCAGGAGTCGCGAAGCATACTACAAGCAGTATTCTTTACACCCCCACAATTTAGTGGGGATGTACTTAGAAACATACTTAAGCCCATCTAGGGCTCATTTATGGGGTAACTGTCATGAGTGGTTTGCCCAGTGGTTAAAATTGAACTTAAGCTTGTTATAATTCCGAGCACATTCTGTTTACTTCATTATAAAAGATGGGACTATGTTTTCCAAACTATCTCATGCAATTTCTTGCCGCATGTCACAGCAGCAATAAGGCCAGATTAAATGCTGTCTAGGGGCTCTCCTTTAAAAAAGTAAGTTTTTGACAGAACCTCCCACCTAAAATCTGGGTGTTTGTGTTGCTCAGCAGCTATCTCAACCCCCAATTGTTTTTACAGGTGTGGGGATTCAGGTTCTTTTGCTTTGCTTTTTTGCTTACCTGCAAAGCTTTAAGAACGATAAAACAAAACCGCCTTTGTGTGGCCAAGAACAGAATTGTATATTCACAGACCAGAACACAGATGGCTACACCACAGTTAGCTATTAGTTGCCAAACTGATTAAAATCAAACCAGACTCCTGCTTGGGAAATTAGTGTTATTCAGAAACTCCATGTAACCTGGTGGTCACTTGTTGGACAGCTGAACGTGGGACAGTTCCTGTGTCTTCTTGCTCCAGTTAAGGAAAGGTGCTCCTGTCCTTGCCACACTGCCTCATCCAGTCACATGGAAGTTATCTCCTAAAGCTCCCAGACACTCATAATCAAGGGCTGCTGCAAGATGCCTTCAGCTGGACACCAGTGAGTTGTTTACATAGAGCTCAGCAGTCCTCTCAGGGAAACGATGGACAAGGCACAACACCCTGAGACAGTCCCATGCTCTTTCCTGAATACGTACAGATCAGAGCCCTGCTGCTGAAGTTCAGAGACTTGCAGCTGTTTTGCACAATTCAACTACATAGCAGCTGCATTTTCTACTATATCCACAATGTCTTTCCCCCACCCCTGGTTTTCAACTTTCCTCCAAAAACCAAGCTGAAGCCACAAAGCGAAGCAGAGGCAAGAAGAATCTCAGGGCACTCACTCAATCCTCTACTGCAATCCCCAGAGCGCCCTGGGCTGCAGCACTGCACAGTGGGAATGTCTCAGGCTGGGGTATGTACATGCAGTCATACACACACCAGCTTAAACAACAGTTGATACAGTGATGGTGCAAACTCAGCTTGGTCCTGGACTACAACTAAACCAATTGTTCAAACAGAAACTTCAGGTTGTTGAGATTTCTTACGCATTCCAGGTCTCCCACTGACAGAAGTACAGACATGCCTTTTCAGACTTGAAACACCCACGGATTTTAGAAAGTCTGGCTGCACTAAAAACCTTTTCTGCTCTTCCCACAGTGCAGAAGTTTGTATGCGAGCAACTGCTGAACAGTGGCTTAGCTGAAAACCCCAATAGGCAGAGTTCTTTCCAGTCCCTTTTTTCATGTTTTTTAACAGTAGCAAAATAATATTGATACTTTTAAGCCAAGAAGAACGGAGCCTTGGTAGGCATTTTACTATGGGATCAAACATTAACCAGACATAATCCTCTGGCTTCGGAACATCAACCTCTTTGTGTGAACTATCTGAGCAGCAAACACGTGTAGCTGTAATCCATGCCTTACACCTCAAACCTAAACTGCCAAGTTAATCTGTTCTCAGCCTCTCACGCTGGACATGCACTGGGTGAAAGACATCCTGAATGCATAAGAAACATTCTGCAGAAATCTGAGCTGCATATATTGTGGGATCTACTTTTGCAGTCATGTCTTTGAATTCATCTTTTACAAATGACAAACACCATGAAAAAGACTTGGCAATGCTGAGATGTAGTGAGCAGTACTAACCAATGGGAGGAACTTGGAGTCATCTGCCTCATTCTAATGAGTTATTTAACAAGTTTTTTCAAAAAACATAGCTGAACTTCTACAAAAGATAATAAAATTAAAAAAATACAGCCAGGTAAATACAAGTAGAACAGAGGAAATACACCCTTGGATATGAAAAACCCCTCAACACCTTTAAATTCATCGATGAATAAACACTGGGAAAAAAATGTACATCTCTTGTCCAAAACACACTGGGAAAAACTTCCTAAGTGTTAAAAGTGAATGCTTGACATCAAAGAAAATATACAAAATTCTTCCTTTAAATTATGCTGCAGAACACAGAAATACGGACAGAAGGTTTTAATATTGAAATAAAATAAAAAAGCCCAGATTCCTCCCTCCAAATTCCATCCTGCATTTCCATCCAACCCACAGCCAACGCTCTCCTCATATCAGATATTATTAAATTAGATCCCAGCTATTCACTATGCCAGAAAAGCAGTAGGATTTATATGGCCTCAAACACTCAAAAAGACATTATGAATGATTTGATGTTGATTGCTGTTGGATACTTAAAATATTAACTCTCCCAGGCATCAGTCTCTGAATTCATTTCAGTAGCTACTGCCAGAGTTTCTCTGGGTTAATTCTCCTGGTGATATGGGAACACTTGACATCTGATCCTGAACTGACTGAAGACTGGATGCTCTCATTAAACTCAGTTACCACATAGGTATTTAGTCCCTTGGTCGATCACAGAGCTGCAGTGGCAGAGATGCTTAGGAACAGGAAGGAGATAGCTGAGCAAATACTTAAGAAACAACCCTTAAATTAATAAATTTAAATTGTGCTCAGCAGTGATTTTGCCAGTAGGGTTATTATAGAAATAGTGACATTTAACAATTAGGATGATCTCAGACATCTCTAAAAGTATAGGAGTATCCACAACAGAAACTGGAACAATTCTTCATCCAGTCTGAGCTACAGAACACTGCTGAAGCCCATGTAAACTGAACACAGCTCATGTCAAGTACTGACAGCTGCTCGTGAAGGACTGCAAGAAATCCATGATTGTATTTCAATGAATTTGGCTAGTGGTGGTAGCTCTCAGTCAGTTCACAAACAGATCTGTGAGCAGGAAGAAACAAAGAAAAGAGAACTTAGGTTACTGTCGTGGTTTAAGCCCAGCCAGTAACTCAGAACCACATAGTCGCTCGCTCGCTCCCTCCCCTTCCTCCCCCCTGCTCCTGGAGGGATGGGGAGGAGAGTCGAAAAAATGTAACTCCCACGAGTTAAGATAAGATCAGTCCAGTAACTAAGGTATAACACAAACCACTACTGCTGCCACCAGTAATAATAATGATAAGGGAAATAACACGGGAAGAGAAGACAACCGCTCACCACTCGCCAACCGATTCCCAGCCTGACC